>PVLD010001068.1:0-223525 GCA_004027595.1 Dinomys branickii | reverse complement strand
AAAAATCTTGAAGACATAGGAGTAGGCAGAGAGTTCATGAACAAAAATGAAACTGCAGGGGAAACACTTCAAAGAATCAATAATTGGGACCTCATCCTACTGAAAAGTTTTTGTACATCTAAAGAAATCACCAGCAAAGTAAAAAGAAAACCCACAAATTGGGAAAAAATCCTAGCTGGCTGTCCCTCAGACAAAGGACTGCTATCTAGAACATACAAAGAATTAAAAAAACATGTACCTGTCCAAATTCAAAGACCCAATTCAGAAATGGGCATCTGAGATGAATACATACTTCTCAGATAAAGAAATACAAATGGCAAATAAATATATAAGAAAATGTTCCACATCCTCAGTCATTCGAGAAATGCAAATAAAAACAACATCGAGATTTCATCTCACCCCAGTAAGACTGGCCAGTATGAAAATGTCATCCAATAACAAATGCAGGCGAGGCTGTGGAGAAATAGGGACTCTATTACACTGCTGGTGGGAATGCAGACTGGTGCAACCACTGTGGAGAGTCGTTTGGAGATTTCTCAGCAAACTGGGTCTAGAGGTTCCATTCAAACCAGCTATTCCCCTTCTGGGTATTTTCCCAGAAGATCAGAAAACATCATATCACTGTGATATATGTGCACCCATATTTATAGCAGCGCAATTTGTAATAGCTAAAATGTGGAAGCAACCCAAGTGTCCATCCACAGAAGACTGGATTTAAAAACTGTGGCATTTTTATATAATGGAATATTATTCAGCTATAAAGAAAGACAGTTTTGGGGACTTAGTAGGCAAATGGTCAAAACTGGAGTCCATACTCATAAGTGAAATAAATCAGCGGTACATGTGCAGGCAACGTATTGTATCATTGGTGTAAGAACCTGAGGGTGGGAACATAAAGTAAGAGACAGGAAGGCAATCTGTTCAAAAACAAATAGATGGGACGAGGGAAAGGAGAAAAGAAAGAGGCAAAAATCTATGTATGTATATATGTATATACATATGTGCAAGAGGCTAACATGGTTCTACTAGTGTATTATATCAATTAATGCTAAGGAATAATTGATGACTGGTTATTCGATCAATCTTCTATGTCTGTATGTGTTATCCTAAGCACACACTTCGAAGATATCGATATGCAAAGCAGCAACTATTGTTGGCTTTTATTTTTTTTTTGTCTTTTGTTTTCTGTTTTTTGTGTTTTTCTGTTGTTAGATGATTAATTGTTTGACCAATTTTGTATGTCTGTATCTGTGTTCATGTATATACACTTCGAAGATATCAATAGGTAAAGCAACAACCATTGTTGAGTCCATGTCACCTTGTCTGTAAATCAGCTTTGATTGTACTATTTCTTATGCTAATTTGTGTCTGTTTGTTAATATGTTTTTGTGCTTTTATTTTTTTAAATAAAAGAAAAGAGTAAGTCTCACCTATAAGCTGTCCATATAATGAAACATAAAGTTAAAAACAGTTTAGGAGCAAAAGGAGAAAAAAAAGACAAACCATGCAAACAAGTATCGTAAAAAAGTTGAGTGGTTAAATTTATGTCAGATGAAATAGACTTCCAGATAAGATTGTTAACAGAGATAAGAAGGGAAAATTCATGATGATAAAGGGTTCAATGCTACATAACACATCTAAGTGTTCCTACAGGTGATAACAGGCTGTAAAATAAATAAACCTAGATTTAACAGAAATAAAAGAAAAAGTTAACAAATCTATAAAAAGAGTTGGAGGTCTTATTATTCCCCCAGTTAGTGATAGAACCCTAGACCAAAATCAGCACAGGTGTAAAAAAGCTAAGTGCCATTATCAAATACCTTGGCCAAGTTGACACCGACTGTAGATAACATATTCCTTCCAAATTCATTTCAAGTATTCACTATATACTTGGCCATAAATTTCAAAATATTAAATATCATAGAGTATGTTCTTTGACCACAACAAAATTAAATTATAGATCAGTAATAATCTGAAGGCTAGAAAGCTCTTCCCAAAATGTTTGGAAATTTTAAAAATACTAAATAAATTTCAAAGAACTGAAAAAGAAAATAAGAAAAAACTTCAAAATGAATGAAAATGAAAGCACAAGATACCAAACTGCAAAATGCAGTGAAGTAGTACAAAAGGAAATGTCACAGTTTTGCATGCTTATATGAGAAAGGAAGAAAGCATCAATGATAGATTTCACTGTAAGTGAGAAAAAAAGAGCAAATCAGTAAACAGAAGGATCAAAATAAAAATAAAATTAGAATAAGAAAATAATCCAATAGAAAATAGAAATGCAACACCAAAAATACTATTATTGAGAAGATAAATAGAATTAATAAATGCTTCACAGGAAGGCTAGAAAACAAGAGACTGACATCAGAAATAAAAGAGGGGACATCACTACAGATCTTATGGAAACCACAAGGATAATAATGGAATATTATGCAGTGTTACGTTAATAAATTTGCCAACTTAGGTGAAATAGAAAATTTCTTTGAAAACATAACTTGTGAAAATGACACTAGGTGAAATAGAAAATGTCTGTTGAAGGAATTCAATTTATTAAAAATGTTCTGAGAAAGAAAAAGTTCAAGCTTAAATGACTTCCCTGCTGAATTCTAATGTTAATCAAGAAATAACATCATAGGAAAACTTTTTCAGAAAATAGAGAAAGTGACATTTCCCAGCTCCTTTACTGAGTTCAGTATACTCTGATATAACAAAGCCTTTAAAAGAAATAGCAAGAAAAGTTCTCCTTGAACTCATGTACAGAAGACCCTAGCAAAATATTAGTAAATACAATTCATTTATATATAAAAAGGATAACCCATCATGAACTGGTAGATTTATTGTGGAAATGCAAGATTTATTTGGTTTTTTAAAATCTAAGAAATTCATCATATTAACAGAATAAAAATGAAACAGAAAACATTTATGAAAATGCAAAAGTCACTTGGTGCTTTAAAAATGTACACATACTCTCTGCAAGTGAGGACCAGAAGGAAAACTCGCTCAACCTGGTAGAGACTAGCTACAGAAAACACACCTACCACTGGAGCCGTACTTAGTAGCACTTCCCCGCTCTTCACGGCTGCTCCATGTCTAACACCATAGATTTAACATAGTAGTGAAGGTCCTCAGCAGTTCAATAAAAGGAGAAAAGGCATAGAGACTGGAAGGGGAAAGACAATGTTCGCTTTTTTGTGGATGACATGATTACTTATCAAGACTTAAGATCAATGAGAAAACAACTAGAAGAAATAAGTCAGTTTAGGCAGGTCAGGACATTTACAAGGTCAATACCTATAGTCAAGTATATTTCTATATATCACTATCAAATAATTAGATAACAAAATTAAACAATTTCGTCGCTAATTATATCAAAATGTAAAATACTTAGGGACAAATTTAACAACAGTATTACAAACATCTCAATGAGCATTTAAAAATATTGCTGTGCTTAGGTACATTAAAGGAAACCTAACAAACATCAAAGGAACATGTTATGTGTCTGGCAGATATTTTCTGGGTCTATTGAATAAATTTTAATGACCAACTACTATATTTTGGGCACTTTTCTAGTCACTGGAAAGAAAATAATTAAAATCCTGACCTCATTAAGTTTAAATCCTAGTTAGAGAAGCAAGCAACCAAAAAACAAAAAATTACAAAATATTAGGTACTGCTAAGAGCTATGATGAGATATCAAACTAGGTAAGGGAGTCGAGAGCAATGTAAGATTACTCTTTTATAAAATAGCTGATGAAGGCCTCTTTAGGAAGAGAAATTCTGAGCAAAGGGCTGAGGATATGAGAGGGTGAGCTAATACATAAATCAGAGAAGAGGATTTGAGACCATGGGAATAGTAGGTACAAGTGTCCTGTGGCAGAAGCATGCCACTGGAGAAGCAGCACAAAGCTGTGTTGCTGGGGTGCAGCTCAGTGAGAGGATGCATGAAGGAAATAGAGGGGCTTGGGCTGAGGGACCCCAGACCCCAAGGGTGGGGATTTACTACATAGACAATGCAAAGCTGCAGGCGAGGAGTGAGGAGTGTGCTCAGCAGGTTTTATAAAGACTCTTCTGCTGCTGTAGGGGAATAATGTTTAGGGTACAGAGAGTGAAGCCGGGCCAGGATCCTCCCATACTCTAAAGGGAATGTGGTGACTGGCTGAGAAAAGCTTGACTGGGGCTCAGAATATACAGCACAAACACAGGCCACAGGGTTTGCTCTCGTCTTCCTAAAAATGCTTTTAACTGGCTGCTTACTGGGCCCTCGAACTCCCAATGAAAATGGGCATTTCACATTTATGATACTTGTTATTGCTCCCATTAATTTATACTCCCATTAATGAAGTGCTTCTCAAGACCTTCACTAGTACTGTCAGCTTTCTTTAACCCAGTCTGTTTACCTTCATTATTAGGTAAAACATAATTGTGTGTGTGGGTCTGAAGATTGAACCCAGGGCCTGGAACAACTGGGATGAGGGAAAGGAAAAAGGAAAGGAAGAAGGAAGGGAAAAAATAAATTATATATATATATATATATATGTACACACACAAGATAACTAAGATAATTGTGCTACTAATCTCTACTGGTTCACTGAAAGGATCAGTTAATGCTTAATTGTTTGATCAATCTCGCATGCCTATATCTGGTAATCTGAGCAACTACTCTGAAGATAGCAACGTGCACTATAACAACCATTGCTGATTTCCTATCATCTTGTTTTGAAGTTCTGTATCACTTTTAATGTTCTTTTTTATTCTTTTTTAAATTTTAAAAAATGCTAACCAAGAGCTCTAGCACAAGGCTTTATCTCTGACCCTTTTTATTTTTCACTTTGTTACAGGGTCTCAAGTTGCCCAGGCTGGACTCATACTTCTAATCCTCCCGCCTCTGCCTGCTGAGTTGCAAGCATGGAGTTGCACCGAGAACAGCTGACACTCCATTATTAATCAGTATCACTATCATTAGTGATGTTGAACATTTTCACATATTGCTGATCACATTATTTCTTTTCTGTAAGTTATTCACTTGTCTATAAGCCTACGTGAGTTGCCCTCCTTTTGTTTTGTAAAGGCCTTGTATGTCTTGGGTTTATTAACTCTGCCACTAATGTTGCAAATGTCTTTCCCAGTTTTGAATTTAAATATTAATAGAGTTTTCACAAGACAAAAGCTTTTCAATTTTGTTAAATAAAATTCACATATTAGGAACCTGTGGATGGCTTTCTTCTGACCAAATGACTAAACGCTACAGCTCAATCAGATCCATACTCTCCAACAAAACCCACACATAATGCTCCCTTCACTCCAGAATCAGCGCTGTGAGCTCTAAGGAGAAGCGGAGGTTGACTGAATGACTCCCGGTGACCCAGTGTCTTCAGTCTCTACTTTTCCCCTGCTCGCCCCTACTCAGCCCTTTCCCTTTCACTCCAGAGGTCTCACTGAGACATAACAGAGGCTGTTTGTGCGCTCATCTCCTTACTGATTTTTAAGGGTGACATACATCCAAAGATGGATGTTAGCATAGAAACCTGGGTCTCTGCCTTCTTACATTTGTTTGAATAATCCTTAAAAGAACCAACATGCAGCAAAGAAACAACATGTGTTGGATGGGTAACCCAATAACTCGTCTCCAGTTGGTGACAGAGTTGTTCTGACAGGAAGTCCAGAAAGACAGAAGGACAGGAAGACAGAGTGGACAGAACAATCAGGAGAGGGCCTAGGCAGGGCTCTGCCAGCTCTGGGTCTTATTCCAGTAGAGCCCAACTGTGGTGGACGGGGGCTATCATGTGTGAACAGATCCAGCCCTCTGTGGACAAAGCCCCATGACTGCCAAACCTCAAAGCCCTCCAAGTGCACTGTGGCCAGAACTTGAAGAGATGACTTCAGCAGCAGGAGGTAGATCCAAGAACCAAAATACTTTGTCTTCTGCTATTTATTTTTAAATCATGATTATGTGTTCCCTCTTTCTTCAAGGACATCTAACATGTAGTAACATTGTACAGAGACTTCTGGGGGCCTGGCCATTGGCACGAGCACAGAGAGGCTATCAGGCAGGTACTGGGAACAGGATATCCATGGCAGATGTTCGAAGGGCTGACCACATTTGGCGAGGCTTGCTATCCAAGAGTATATCTTGTTCCAAGGCCATGGTCATCTGGGCACAGTCATGAGGCCCATGGTTCTCTACCCGCAAGAACTGTGCTTCCCTGCCACCAGTGGAAGAGGAGGGTGGGGAAGTTCAAGAGGGATTGGTGTCCTCCTTGACCTCCTGTCCCTCTGTCCTGGACCCATACTTATTCACCCTAAATCCCAGCTCTTTTGGGGCTTACGCCTTCAAACAATACCACCCACTTCCATTCCCTGTCACTGCCCTCTACCAACCTCACGGGCATTCTCCTCATTCATTAAACACTGCAGTGTTTGGCTAACAGTTATGTCACCAACAAAGTCCCTCGGTAAGCTCAACATCTGCATGAACAGCCTGGGGAGCACTCAAAGATGGCCTTCACCTTCCCTCCACCCTGTTATTCCTGTTGCTGCGCACAGGCCTGTCTTCATCCACTCTCGTCCCTCTTTAAGCAGCCTTTTAGCAATTGGTAAGAATATTTTCAAGGAAGGTGCCACAGAAGAAGGAAGGAAAAGGTAACAGTGAAGGGAAAGCAATCTTCGACCCGTTCCACTTTCCACCACCCCCACGCCCTTGATAATATTCTTCCTGATCTCTGAACGAAATACTCTCAAAAGGCACTTCCAAGTCCCCATACACAGATGACATAATTGGCCATTCTTCTTAAAACTCTCAGCCACCTTGGCTTCCATGGCATCACCCTCTGCCCTTTGTCCTTCTACCTGTTGAAGTGCTCCTCCTCCTCCTCCACTGTAACCTCACCTTGTCATCCTCGCCCCACCTCCTAAGTGCTGGGGTCCTAAGACATCAAAGCTTCTCAAAACTTTCCTCTTCTGTCTTCAGACTTTGCTCTTACGACCCCTATGTCTGACCACTACTACCCACTTTATGGCTGAAGTTAATGTATATGCCAGTAAATCTCAAAACAGTGCCTACCTATTACCACCTATTTTTTTCTTACTGTAACTGATATGACAGACTAGATGATTTATTTTTTAAAAGCCTCCTGTTTAGCATGGTCCTGGCTTCTGTTTACCATCTAATAAGGACCATCTCGCAGGGTGAGAGCATGATGGAAGGCATTACTGATGAGACAGAGCAAACTTGCTAGTACAGGTCTCTTCCTCTTATAAACTCGCTAATGTAATAATGGAGTTCCACCCATTACCTCTAATCCCAGTTACCTTCAAAGACCCCACCTCCAAATACCACTAAGCATATGATTTTGAAGGTGAAGTTTCCAAAACATGAATTCCACAGGACACACCCATTTAAACCATAGCAGCATTTCAGTTAAGATGTCTCCCTAAGGAAAAAAAATACTCAGCTACTCAACACTCCACTCTAGTAACCCACCTGCCATATCCAGACACCCATCTTATGCCCTGTCCTCAGCACTCAGCTGGTGCTGATTCATGTCTAGTTGTTTTTATCTCCATTGTCCCACTCAGAATCCTACATTCCCTTGGTCATTCTTCCTCCCCATCCCACCAACACAACCAAAGCACCAAAACTGCATTCATCCATGCTCCCTCCTAACTTTTGACATCTGTTCCCTTCTCTCTACCCACATCATTCTTACCCCAACTCATGGCACAATCACCCAGCTGCATCTTCGTGACAGCCACCCACCTGTCATGCCCTGTGCTGCATCCAGAACAGTCTTCAGCATTTCCTAAAAGACAGACCAGACAGTATCAGAATCAAAGAAGGCCAAGATTTGATGACTACAGCATCTGAGGGCCTGAATTCCACTGGGCCTGGACCTAGACCTAGCTCTAGGAACATCTAAAAGTAATCACATGGGTCTTGGAATAAAACCCAAAATGCTCTGTGTCCTTTATAAGCCCCAGTATGATCCGGTTCCTCTGCTTTTCCATCCTCTTTTCTTAATAATCATCACTTCTCAACTACCAGCAACTCCTTCCAGGCTCCAGTTACAACTAACTTTGGACACTTCAAGTCATCACCATTATTTCCTCCAGGAAGTCTCCCCAGAGCCCCCTGAGTTTTGGGTTTGATGCTTCTATCAACATTAACTACATGGCTTTGAAACTCAGTCCACTTCTCTCCACTGCTGACTTTGCATACCAGACTAGAATTTCTTCTTACTGGTGATACTCATGCCACAGATGCCCAACCCAGTGCCCACTTGGGACTCCTTTCCCTGAGTCCACCATGGGCACCTGTGCATGCCGAGGCTGTGCTCTGGATCATCCTTCCCTTCTAGCAGTCTTTTCTCAGTCAGAACCAGGATGTCTATAAATACACTGAACCAGCCAGCACATCCACACACTCCACAGCGGATGAAACCGAGACTCAAAGATGCTTTAAAAGAAACCGTTGGAAAAGTTATGATTGAATCAATACAAGAACAAGATCTGTTCAAAGAGTTTTGCTTTCTGCCAGCAAGCCCATGAGCTCTACTGCAAGAGGCCCTGCAAGTGAACTGGCCATTGTGTTCTGACTTCAAGAGCACTGAAGCCCTTCTGTCACAGAAATCTAGCAGAATTATAGCTGTTGATCCTAACTGCAGTCTACATGGCTCAGTGTTAAGACTAAGCAAAAAACATAGCCCAGTCCAGAAAAGGAAACTGCCTAGCCAGCCTTGAAGGTTCATGACCATAAAGCCCCTCCCACAGTGTCTGAGATACTCCCTCAGCCAACTGGGTGCCCAGAAAGAAACTCAGGTTTAGTCACATGAGCCAGGTGGACCTACTGTGGCCACCTAAAGAGAAAGTAGAGTGAACAATTGAAGAGGCAGAGAGAACACAGATTTGGGACCCTGCATGGCATGGTTCTAGCTACAGTCTCTGGATAATTATTGAGTCTTGACCTCCCCTATGTCAAGCCAGAGGATGGTGAGACAACATAGAAAAGTTAGCAGCTATGTATGGAAGCTGGGGACCATGACAGACCACACCTGGAGAATTTGCCTCTTTTCCACAGAACAGGACCAGCTTAGTGACTCAGGTCAAATTCTCCAAAACAGGCCCTGAGAGGAGAATTTGGATGCCAGTGACTTGGGGAAGGAAGAATTACTTGGAAAGATTGGTATGAATAGGGTAGAGGGAAAGGAACCAGGGTTTAATTTCAGGTAGAGAAACACAAGGATGGCTTTAAGTTAACCCTACCTGAAGACGCTGGCATGCACACCACACCTCAGGACTGGCAAAGCTTCAGCAAGGTCTTTCACAACCTCCCCAAGAGTCACTGGTCCCAGAAGAGAAGCAATGGTCCACTCATTTCTGACACCTGTACAAAGCACAGCAGCTCCAGTAACTCATGGATAAGGACATGAAGGAAGTTCTTCCAAGAAGTGAAAGGAAGAGAAAGAGAAGAACAAAAAGGGGGAAGAGGAGGGGGAGACCCACCCATGGAATTTATTGTAATAAATAAACTGAAATACCTAGAGCTAGGTCCAGGCACAGCTCAACTCTGGCCCTCAGCGGCGCTGGTCCTCACACCTTGGCCTTCCTTCATTCTGCATTTTCTTTGCTCCAGACAATGCCTGAAGTCACAGTGCAGCCACCAGGAGCTCTCAGCTAACATTCTCCACCTTCGCAACTGATGACTCTCCCGGTATCTCCCAAGACGAGTCCCAAGATCACTTCCAATTCACTGACAGGGGGTTCCTGCCCATCCTTGAACCAATTCTTGTGGCCCAAGAGATGGAATCAGCAGATGAATGATCCCTGGGGTGTGTGTTCATTGTGGGGGGTCTGTGGGTGATGGAGTGGAACCAGCTGTGGGTTCCAGCTCGACTTCAGGAGCAAGTCTGGAGCAGGAGCACTTGCCCAGAGGAATGCAGAGCAGGGGAATGAGTGCTTTCCATGGAGAGCTAACTGTTCTCCACACTGCTACTTCCGCAGTGAGATGCAAGAAGCAGTGGGCCCTCAAGTCTCATGAGAGATGTGGTCTCAGATGTGTGTGGTCCTCCAGAGTGAAGGCCCCACACAAGTTTGTTCTGTATCCTGGCTTCTCCTGAAATACAGGGAGCTGCATTTCCAACTTTCATGACCTTTATCCCTGTTGCTGAGCCATCCTGAGCCAGTTAGAGAAGCTGTTGAAGTGGTTTCAGGAAATGCCTGATCTTCTCTTTGTAGAGAACACATGGTGGACTCATTTACACCATTTGTGCAAGTCTCTGCTGATCTCAACATTCCATCTTTTAATTTGTCCAAAACATCTACGAATACTCATTTTCTTAACCCACTTCAGTTTCTCTATGTGTTTCTCCCTAGGGGTGGCTTTTGGCATTCTTAAGTGGTCATTATTTTTCACCTAAGAACCAAGTTTTAGTCCCTGCATGACATTTACAGTCCCAAAGATGATAAATTGTGTGGGGGCTGCCCCAGGGTGCAGGTGATGGACACCCTGCCAGGTGCTGAAGGTCAACAACAGGGATATCTGTGGCTTCTGCCCCCTGGCACTAACTTGCCCTTCCTATAATTCTGTCCTCTCTTCTGCTCTTAAATCCTGGATGTCAATTGGGCTTCACTCTACACTCAGAACTGGAACCCACAGTGTGAGACTAAACCAATGATATAGTCACAGTCTCCTGGCCACTGCTTTCCTCTTAGTTCTTATTTTGCAGATAGATATAAGACCCCATCAGAATCAATCAGAGGCAATAAGACAGTGGCCAAGTTTTCTAAGAAATGTTAAGAAAATTTTAAGAAATTTTAGGAAAAGACAGCTGCTATTTCCAGGAGAACTTGAATCTAAGGGACTACCAGACTAGGAGTTAATGAAATCACTTAGGATCCTGAGGGAGGACTCCTGCTCCCAAATGGAGTCAGCTCAAAAGAGGCAGAGCTGGAGAGAGAGACAAGAGAGATGCTGGATCCTGCTGGTAGCGAATGAGGTGCTGTCTGAAGCCAAATCTAAAACAGCCTGACCTCTGCCTTTTTAGAGAAGTGAACTGATAAGTTCCCTTCTGCTTAATTTACTTTGGGTTAGGGATTTCCATCCCTGGAGAGCAAAAGATCCCAAGCATATACATCCTACTGTAGCTCAATATCTTCTCGGACCTCAGCAGCCCATGGGTTGACATGTGGTCACCCTGACAGCAGCACAATGATAGCTTCCGTTACTGCTCATGGACTCAGCTCCAATTCTACCTCAGTTGTTTCTTAGTAGAACTCATTAATACTATTGTGGCAGGCCTTGAGTGTCTTCCACAAGACCAGGAAAAATTCTGGTCTTCCTGTAAAATGTCTGTGGCCAGAGAAGTGGGATAGAAAAGTTGATCTCATTATGATCACGGCAAAGGTAGGAGGAGAAGTTTGGCTGGCAGCCTCCACAAGACTCCTCGATTAGCATGGAGGAGAAGTCGCTCCCGAAGGAAGGGCGTACTGTTATCAGAAGAGCAGGCCCGGGAGAAGAGTACAGATAAGGCAGTGGAACCCACCGGGGCAGGCAGGGCAAGGGGCACAGCATCGCTACCGCCTGGGAAGGGGTGAGACGCACCCGTGGTCACTAAGTGAGGAAGTTGCAGAGCTCAGATTCATGCCTAGGAGTCTACAGCGCTTCCCCGTTCACCTACTTCCTTTTCTGGGGAGCTGGGCATAATGTACAAGGATCCAGGAATGTTTACAAGTTCATGCTGCCAGTTCTGCTCTATCAAGTTGAGTGCATCCCTGGACAGTGGGAGCACAGACAAAATGTGTCTGTCAACCCAAAAGCCCCCCAACTTGAACACCATACTCCAAACTTACCATGACGTGAACTGCCAGAGGCCAGAACCACCACAGACTTCTTGCCAAGGAAACAGCCACACTATGAAGTTAAGATGTGGTCTTTGTGTCCTGGGCTTGATCCAAATATTTCCTGGCTCATCCACACACCAGCCAGCTCCCATAGAGCCAAGATCCCACAGTTCTCTCACATCTTGGTAAGCCCATGCCATGGTCCTTGGGAATATCTCTCCCACCCTCCTTCCTCCTCATTATCATCCCAAAATTCCCTTGCTCATTGTATTTCCTCTTACTTCTTTCTCTAAAACTTTTCTTAAGGCCAAGACCCAACCCAACATACTCTCCTATTCCTCAATAGAAAAAAACGCAAACTGGAAGCAAGAGACCCCGGCCCAAGGTTGACTCCACTGTTGCAAAAGCCCGAGCAGTACTTGTGCCTGTCTGAACAGTGGCCTGGTCTCACCATGACGACCACACACCAACACTGGACTTTCAGCATCCTCTCACTACTGCAAGCACTCGAAGTAACCCTCTCCTCCTCTATCCCATCCCCATCCTCCAGCAACTTTGCTCCAGGGCTGCCTCCACTCCCAGGTAGACTTGAGTGCTGGGAAGAAAGGTTCTTGCCCCTGAGACAAGGGGAGTCCAGGATGTTTCTGTTTTAAAAATAAACTGTGTACTCCTTTTCATTTGAGGATTGAAAAGCAAAGACAAAAGAGATGCAAGAGAAGCTGCAGGGCTGATTGCCAAAAATGCTTCCCACCTTCCAATTTTGTTAAACAGGGAGCATCTCAAGGGAAGGCTGACCACATGGTCTTCATTTCCAAAGCCTTCATTCATCAGACTGGTATCCACTCAGGTAAAGAGGACGGCCTCTTCCTCTCTGGACACAGCTGGTCCAGGGGCCAACAGAGAAGCCCTGGAGAAGAGGCACTGTAGGGTTCCCTCAGGAAGCTGTTCCTGCTAGGCCCCTGCCCCACTAAAGCAAAAGATCAGCAGAGGATCATGGCTGACATAGGTGGAGTGACATATGACACTTGCCATTAAAGTCCAAATGGAAGCCTCAGCACTGGCTGACAGTGATAGACCTGCAGGTGTGGATGGCAGTGTGGAAGCCTTGCTAGGGGTGTCACTTGCACACACACATAGGAAGAGGCACATCCAGTCTCTGCTGGATGCTGGAGCACCTTTGACTTCCAAAGTCCCTGTGAGCCAGACTTTGAAACTGAGTGTGAACTTCTGCTCCACACGCACACTCCCACAAAGTCCACAACATGGAAAATCACTTTAGTTATGTCAAGTTACTGTCCCTTTTCTTGTGCCCCAGTCAGGTGCAGAGAAAAAGCAAGAGCACCTGCCTCCCACAGCAATCTGTGAGAGAGGCCTGTGCCAGGGCAGCTGCACTTGGTGGGGTTTGCAGCTGGCACCTGTGCACCCCAGCAATGTGTCTGAAACATCCAACATGCACCATGGACACCAAAGCCCTTAGGCACACAATGAGGAAGAAATGTTCCCTGAGAGCTCCAGAAAGTTCCTACTGGAGTTGGATATTGAGATGCAGGAAGACGTCTAGGAGGTCAAAGGAGGGGGTAGAGACAAATTCATTTTCAGGAACCCCCCCAGGGTGATTCACAAATGATGCTCTGGAGGGAGTGGTGTCCACTTCCTCATTTTCTGAATAGGAAGTGGAGGCCCAGACCAGAGAAAGCAGGCCAGTCCAGGGTAGTGAGCGCTGGCCCAAGAAGCCAGGCAAGTCCAGCAGCTGGGAAAGGCTCTGGACACACACAGTCTTGAGTTCAACCCACACTTCAATGTGGCCAAGTGTTCATACCAACTTCTCTAGGACTAGAAACTTTGTAGATAAAATAAGAATACCACACCCATAGAGTTAAGTAAGAATAAATGAAATACCACATAAAAGAGTCTAGTGTACAGCAGGAGCTTAAGAAGTGCTGGCCTCTGCTCTTCTCACTCCCGCCTTCTTCCACCACTCTACACACAGCCACAGCTGCTCCTGCACGCTGCATGGTGCTTGGGCATTTTGGTCTGAACTGAGCTTGCCCTGGGAGAGCTGTGGCTCCCACAGAACCAACATTCCAGGAACTGCAGGAGACACACAGCACTCATTAGAGTCCAAAGCTTGTTTCTCCTACACTTTCCCCTGTGCACCGAGCCATTAGAATGACAGAACTAGTGTGAGACTCTCCTCCTTTGGTGCCCAGGGTGGCCTCCCTGAATGAAGGAAAAGGAATGCTGAGTCATAGTGTCATGTGGTCCTAGATGTGGCCAAGGAAGGGGCTGTCAGGGCCCTTGCTGTCTATGGATCCAGACAAGCTCTTCTGGGTCAGAGGGACCACACATATTTTGTGGTTTGAGAAGGCAGCTGGAACCTAGGAGAGCAGAGGGTATCAGGGGGTCCTAGGGATATCATATTCCTGTGTCCACAAAACTTTTAAGAACACAAAACAGTTCTAGGCCCAAAGTGCACTGGGCCACCTCAAAAGACTCCAGTTGCATCCTAGCAGAGGATGACCACCTGCCCAAGATCACACTAAGTATGACTCTAGTGGAGAAGGGTGGACAGAAGATGGCTTTGAGTTCCCCTCAGGATTCAGTTGTCTGTGAGGCCACCAGAGGGCTAAAGTCCAGCTCCATCAAAGGCTCAGAGCATGGAATGGGTAGCCCCAAACATCGTATACAAAGAAGCAGAATGCTTTATGGGGCTCAGAAAATACACCTCCTGTCTTTTGACCAAATGTGAATTTGATCCATATAATATCCTCCAAAAACTTAGCTGCAACTCTCCAGCCAGGAAAAGTCAAGCTGAAATGCCCAGCTCTATTCCCAACCCAGAAACTGGAAACTCACCTGAGTCTAGCAAAGCAATCTGTACAGCACTGACCCACTGAGGAAACTAGGCCGCCCAACGGGGGGCTACCTGAAATCGACGTCTGCAAGTGAAGCATTCTAGGCTGGGCCTCCCAGGACACACACATCTCTGCCCGTTCAGTCTCCACACCATTAACGAGGGGAGATTTCCCTAGACTGCTCCTCACCAGGCTCATTGGGCAGGAGGAAGACAACTTTCCCGAGACAAAGAAAGTCACTTCGCCTGGGAACTTGCAAGAGCCAAAGTGGGCCATCATCCTTCTCTTAAGATCCCAAGACCTCTCTGCCAGTTTTGGGGTGGAGAATGTAAAGAGGTCATAGAGTGCAAGGAACACTGAGAGCCATTGTAATAAAGCCCCATCCAGTGTCCTGTCCCTGGAGCACCTCTGCAGCAGGATCATGGACACTGTATCAGCAGCCAGTAACCAGGATTCATGAATCATTGAGAATTTTAAAATGCCCTTCTATACTCTATTTTCTCCCACCAAAGCTTTATTCATCCCCAAAATGCTTATTAATCATCTAGCATGCACTAAGTGGACATGGCCACTGCCCAGTGAGCCTAGCACTTGGAAAGAGCCACTACACCCTCCAGAATCCCTACCATCAAATCCCCACCATCAGTACCAGGCCCTTACCCCAGCCCCATCCCACCCTATCAGTGACTCTGCTGTGAAGGGGTAGTGCCTCTGCAGAAGAGGTGGAAAGCTTGCTAACACATTTCAGAGTGTTGTCCTTGAGAGAACTTTGAGAACTGGGATCCTGCCAGTTCTCACATTTGCCCCCGGTCAGTGTACGAGTGGCTTGGGAGGGTGAGCTCCCTGAGGGCCACAACAAATCCACTTGCTGAAGAGGGAAAGCTCAGGAGTAGAGGTACCCAAGTGGTCAAGAGGTGGTGCTTCTAACTGCACAAGAGAAAGAGGAAGCTCCCACAAAGACACTGCCTTCCCCTTGCCTTTATTTTCATATAATGCTGCTGCCACTTTTGTTTTGTGTTGATGTTGTTGTTGTTGTTGTTGTTGTTGTTGTTGTTGTTGAGTAAGAGGCAGAGTGTCAGGCATTGTCATTTCCTTGCACCCATCCTGCTGGTATTCAAGCTATCTATGGAACCTTGTTGGGTACGCAGAGCCCTTTAAAGAACACTGAGATGTGGGTTCGAGGGCAAGGGGAAGGGGCAGCATTCTGCCTTTCTCCTTGCCCTGCGCTATGGAAAGAGTGGTTTTTGAGATTATCTATTCCATAGATGGGGATTTGTGTGAAGAAAGTCTCCCACAGATCTTTTCACATGTCTCCCCATCCACTCACCGCCCACACTGGGGACTGAACCCACAGAGCACTCCATTCCCTTTTTCTTCACTCTTTTCCCTTTCTTTCCTTCTTTCTTTTTTTCTGAGACCTGATCTCACTAAGTTGCCTCACCTTCACGTGGGCCACCAAGAGAAGATAAAGCCTGGCCTCAGGAGCAAAGGGAATTGACAAAGGTCATAGAAGAGGTTGGGAGCAGTCTCCTGACTGCCCAACGAAAGTAGTTTTCAGGACCACATAAGGGTAGAAGTGCTACTTGGGGATGCTAGAAGTGAGAGATAAAGGTAGGGCTAAAGCAAAGCACTGTTGCCCCCTGATTGTGAACCATAAGAAATGCAAGACAGATCTTTTCATGGAAGGAACACACATGACCAAGTTTTGTGAGGATGACCTATGCTAGACTCTTCCCAGGACAAATTGATGGCCCAGCTTCAGGGCCCACAAGCAAGCCCTGGCAGTGCTGCACCGTCTGAGCCTGTCTGTGGGACTGAGCAAGAGTTCGTCCTAAGGGGAGTTACCTGGCTCAGGTACGGAAACCCTCACAGGCCGCAGGCCAGCGGGCTACAAGTAGGGCCCCGAGCGGAGGCCAAGTCAGCGTGGGGAGACGTGGTGTCAGCGTCTAGCTAGCACTCAAATAGATCATGAATAATTTGCTGGAAGCAGCTGAAGGCCATACATATTGTACGGCCATCAAATGTGGACTGTACATTGTTTTTAAATTTATTTCGTTTTCTTTTTTGCCAAAAAAAAAAGACATGGGTTTGGGCCACAGAACAAGCCTGCTTCCCTTCTCCCCAGCCTTGTTTCCCAGGCCCGGGCATTTATTGGTGTTTTGTCTACAATGGGCTTTGGCCACATGAATGGGGACGAGATGAGGTAACTCACAGACCCCTGGCTGCACTGTGGCTGATGGCTGATGCTCTGCGTGTCGGCAGAGACAGACAGGTTGAGGAACACCCCAAACAGGCAGCCGTGAGAGCCAGTCTGCTATGCTGCTGGGGCTTCAGACAGGGCACAGGACCGGGGGAGCTCAGGGAAGCAGGCCAGAGTCCAGCATCGAGGAGAGGCACTTGTCTCAGAGGCACTGGGCACTGGGCACTGCATGTTACAGTTTTGTAAGCAACAGTGGACTCTCCATGCTGGGCACAGCCAAGGGCTTTCCTATTCTGAAATGAGCACCCAGGCTTGGTCCAAAAGAGGTGACAAAACAGCGGCCATCTGCTTTTCTGCAGCCCAGTCCTGCTCAGCTCCGGAATTGAAGGACAAATGAAGAACAGTGATGAGGGTCCATCCTGGAAGCCAGGTGGCTGGGGACTGGGGCAGATTTGATTTAGAAAAACAAATATGATATTTCTCAAACCCAAGTGCTGTGGATCAAATTCACACTGGTTACCCTGGTTTTTATGTTGATCAAACTTAAACTGGGCAGCAGCTCACACCTTCCTGCTCGTTTGCTACAGGGCTCCTGCACCCAGGAAGGCCCGACTCACTGACACTCTGGACCTAGCTGTGAGGATGAACAGAGACCTTCCCACCACAAGAGAAATTTGGAGCCTGGTTGAGGACTTTGCCTTTGGTAATTCACCAAGAAACACAAAAGTGCCCCAAAGTGAGAAGGAAACATGATTTTCTCTGGATAACCAGTGACCATGGCCTTTTCTTTCCTTCTGTTTATTCACTTAGTTGACAAAATATCTGGGTCATTCATTAAGGTGAACCTCTCAAGTACTCACCAATATCCAGTCCTCTTCTTCCTGGAGCTGATCATACCTTGCAGACCCTTGCCATTAGGTGGGCCACAGAACTACCTGGCCAGTGGGCCATGAGCAGAAATGCTATGTGTCTCTCCCAAGCTGGACCATTGAAAAGCAGCTGGGGAAGCCTGCCTTGCTCCCTCCTCCTGCCAAGCCAAACTGTGTGGCTTCTTGACAGTGAACCTCCAGGAAGAGCTTGGAGTGACCGCAGAGAACAGAGAGCCCCCTTCCTGATCTCTGAGGAACAGAAGACCCCAGCAAGAAAGTTCTATTAAACCCCTGAGATTTCTGCACTGTTTGGCTACCTGACCCTGCCTAGCCTACTAGTATGGCCGAGGGCATAAAACCTGTCCCACAAACAGAAAGGAGCAGAAGGAGAGAGAAGCCAGAAAAGCTGGCAAGAGAAGCCAAGCCAGGTTCATGGTCTCTGATGGTCAGCCCCATCCCAGCCAACAACTGTCCCTTCCCAGCCAACCCTGTCCCTCCTGGTCAACAACTACCCCCATTCTGAGCCACCTGCTGCTCTGTTCCCTCTCCACCTCTCCCCAGCCGCCCATCCGAGCCATCGTGGGTCAGGACCAGTTGTGCAAGACACCAAGTGCAAAATGAAATACACATCCTCTTTCAAATCTGATTCCAAGATCGTTACGATGCGAGGCTCTCCCAAGTACAGATGCTCATAGCAAGACAGAGGCAAAGAAATGACAGTGTTGTACCACTGTGCAGGCTGAATCACTGCACCACTCCAAAAACACCCACAGGAGAAGCAGTGGCTCCTGGAAATGCCTCAGAATCACCCAGACGTGAGTGGTGCACAGCCCACTCAGAGCCAGGCCCCACACCCTGCTGGATTGCACACTGGGGGGTACTGACACCACAAGTTCGTCCCTCCAGTACCCAGAAGGTCCAGGTATGAGCATCCCACAGGCCAGGTACCAGGCCCAGTGCTGGAAGGAGGGTGAAGGTAAGGCACAGGCTGCAGATGTGTCCAAAGCACAGCATCCCTAGGGACAGTCCTGCTGCTTCAGCACCACCATCTCCTCCTGATTTCTTCTCTCCTTGATCTGAAGAGACACTGTGAAGTAGGAGAAGGAGGTCTGCGCTTCACCCCTCCTCTGGCCTCTTGTGTGACCCAAGGAGGCACCTTCTCCTCATGCCTACTTCTCTCCTGGGGGTCCTCCAGGTGACATCCTTGACTAGAGACCCTGCTGGCTCCCAGTCATGACTCTTCCAGGGAGGACAGGGCAAGTTGGCCTCAGGGAGACTGGACTTCAAGTCTTCTTGAAAGAGATGGAGGCTAGGCTGTGTGACTCCCCCCATCCCGGGCGTCTCTGAGGCCCACTGCCCTGTGGGGTCCTGGCGCCTCCCTGCCCAGGGAGCATCCTGCTGGTGAGGTGTGATCTCACATCGTGGGGGTTGCTCCAGTCCGGGGCTGTGCTGGGGAGCAGCCAGCAAGAGGCCTGCTGTCCAACTGGCACTGTGCAAGAAAAGGCTATGTGTAAATTGCCCATAAAAATCTCTCTCTTGCTCCCCGCCCAGCTCTAATGGACCCCACAGAAACCTTTTATAAAGCCCAAGTGAGGACGACTTCATCCACCACCAACCTCCCCTAAGCCCCAGGCTGGCACACTGGAGCTCCAGCCCCGACCCGGCCAAGCTGGCTCACTTCCACACAGGCTCACTTGTCAGCCTGGGTGTCATGGGCTCAGGATGCAGGCTTGGGTGGGGGCACAGCCACCCCACACCAGGTATCATTAATCCCCATCCCAAGTGGCAGATCAGGCGCTGGGTGTGCACAGAGCATTTAGCTTCTCCCAACTACCTTCTTCAGCATTATTATTAGTTATTGTTATTATTATGATTATTATTATTATTATTATTACCAAAGGTTGCCCACATGGAGTTAACAAATCAAATAGCACAGAAAGCTATCTGATAAGAAAAAATTTGCTACCAAACCTTAAAGGAACTTTCTAAGAAACAAGTCTAGTATCCACTTCACAGCGGGGGAAACTGCAGGAAAAGTTAGGTGGCTTGTGCAGGTCATGAGCTGGTCTGTCAGGGAGCCCAGGCCCTCTGGCTCCCCAAAGTCACTGATCCTTGTATTTACTATGCTCTGTGTCCTAGCACTAGAAGGCCACAGTGTCCCCAGTCAATGCCTGAGCCCCACACAAGCTCTGGTGCCCCACCCACCCCAGAACAAGGTGAGGAAGGAGGTGGCTGTGATCCTTCTGGGGTGCTGGGGGGCTGCGACCAGCATTACACCCTCCAGCAGGCTCCCGCCCCTGGCCAGCAGCCCCAGCTCTCTGCATAGGCGGCTTCCTTTTGCCTTGGTGTGGACTCCTACTGAGTCCTCCTTGAGCTCCCCCAGTACAGCCCGACCAGGAGGAGCTCTTCCCTTCAGCCCTGAGGCCTGGAGCTGCTGAACCTGGGCTTGGCATCCTGGCAGGTGCACTGGGGCCAAGCAGCAGATGACCTGTAGCCCCGCTCCAGAGGTCTAAGCAGGACTGGCAGTTGGGATGGGGTGGGAAAGACTCCACTCAGAGCCTGGGGCCCAGCCCTCAGGCAGCACAGACTCAGGGAGGACAATAGTTGCTTGAAAGAGGCAAAAGTAAATGAAGATCTCGCATGGACAGAATCGCAGCACTGTGCGCCCTGAGGAAAGCGTGGAGTGGGCCCTGAGGAAGACAGCTGGAGACCATGGGCCGGCCCGCTGCTGGGGCCCAGACTCACAGGGGCCGGGAGATGTGTAGCCCGGACTCATCCGAACCCCAGGAGCTCCTAAAGTCATCTGGGGAAAGCCCAGAGCAGCACGTGTTAGGACCTCAAAAGCATTGCAGGGCAGAGGGAAAGGACACGCAGGATGCTGAGACCCCACCTCTTGGGCCAGGAGTCCTGGTATCACTTCCCTGACGGCGGCCACCATCACTGGCTGGGAGTTTGGCCTCCATGGGCATTCATTCCCATGCTGCTGTGTGCTTAGTTTCCTCTTTTTTAAATCTCTAAAATCTGTCTTTTTTCTAATTGCTGATAATTGGCTTGACTCTAGTACCTGAGAGCAATTTTTGCAACACTTTCTCTTCTCTGACATAGAAGAGTGACCTGCAAGTGAATATCCTCAGGTATTCATTCAACAAATTTATGAAGTGTTCATACAGCAGTGGCAAACCTATGGCATGCATGTTGTTTTTCTTTAAAGATGTTAATGTATGAGTTGCTTTTCTCTGAACAAAACCCTCAGTATTCCAACTTTAAAAGCAGTGTTGGCATTTAGCAATAAATAACAGCTCTGGGTCGCAGTTCGGGCACTCGTCTCTAAAAGGAACAGATAGAACACGACAGAGACAAAAACTCCTGCCTCGTGAATCCTAGCTTTACTATTGTAAACAAGAATAAGTAACGTATACAGCATCATAAATAGACACGAGTTTTAAAATAAATAAAGCAAGGAAAAGACAGGAGTATTGGGGGTACCTCTCCAGCACAGTGTCAGGGGAGGGGTCACTGAGCAAAAACCCGAAAGAGGACACGGGCCAGGAAGCTGCGCAGACACCTGGGAGCACGGCATGCAGAGCCTGGGGTCCCCAAGCCAGGGCACAGATGGCCTGGGCTCCTGGTTAGGCACAATTTCATAGAGTCAGGTAAATGTCACCCTTTGTGCTCCACCCAATGGAGAGCTGGAAATGTGAGGAGTTAAGGAGACACTTTAAAAACCTACCTGGAGGGCTGAAGTATAGTTCAGTGGCATGAGCGCCTATTTGGCAAGCTCAAGATCCTGTGTTCGATCCCGAAGTGAAACCAATTTTGAATCTGCTTTTGTTCCTTTTTCAAGTCCCATTATTAGCAAGAGATTTGCTGTCGACCTGCGTGCCTACGTGTACATGAAGACGCACGCACACTGCACTGCACCCTGGGATGCGAATGGCCATCTGGAGAGCAGCGTACTACCCCCACAGAGATGCACTGGGACAGCAGAGAGCGGCGCTCACACCCACGGACTTCTCATCCCCTCTGGCCCTGCTCCGGATTGTCGGGTCAATCTTTTCAGCCCCATCCTCCTCCATGTGGTGGTGTGCAGAGGAAGGACAGGCAAGTTGCGTATCCACTAGTAGACCCTCGGGGCTGCACCCAGAGGCCTGACCTCCACGGTGAGGCGCTGCTACGCTGAGCCTGCCCACCCCACGGGGGTTCACGTCACCTCCAATACTAGAAACATGCATCACACGGATCTGTGCCTTTTTAAAAAGATGTTCCCGAGAAAATCTGTATTTAATTTATGGGCAATTTATAATGGAAATAGACCATATAAAATGTACACAAATGTAGAGGGCTATATAGAGGGCTTAGAAGGAGACAGTTTAGCTTAGCAGCAATTAACATGAAGGGTCTCCTCCTTGCTGCCAGGTAGACATTTAGGTTGCCTGGACTTTTGTTAAATTTAACCAGAAATAGTTGTGGGCGCTGAAGGCCAGACATTCCTCAGCCCTACAGAGGACATCGGGACACGTAGACGGCGACAATCCGTTTCACCAGGACTGCCAAAGCTGTGTTTAAGTTTAGACCATGCCTGTATTGCGTTACTTGGACAGGGGACGCGGCCTTGCACCACAATCAATTTCCCTGAGAAACAAAAGCATTTCCAATGCCCTGACCCCCTGGGAGCCGACAGGGCCACAAAGCCGTCGCAAACACACAGGATGCCTGTCTGTCCCACCCCTGGCTCCTCAGGCCTCCGAAGCCACACAGCTGCTGCTCAGTGGATGGGGCAGCCCCGCTTAAATGGAAGAAGGGTTACAGAGAATCCCTGAGTTGCCAAAAGCTATTTCCAGGGGACTTTGATCACCCGATGCTGTCATCTCTGAAGGGAAACATACTTCATTTAGAAGGTATTCTTTGGTGTCATTCCCAAGGAGAAGGCTTGCTTGTTTTTGGAATAACAAAGCACGCTGCTCGCTCGCCCTCCCTCCCTCTCTCTCCCAGCCCAGAGCACTTTGATTGTAATGGCGCTCAAACAACTTCGCTGAACACAGCGAAGAATCACAGAACACACTGTCGGCCAGAAAAACATGTTTTCAACAGTGCCCAAATAAGAGCCAAAACCCTAGATGGAGGCAGTACCCCAGCCTCAGGGCCAGATCTCAGGCTCCAGCCCTCTCCTGACCATCTTCCCCTGCCTCTAGCACAGGCCTGGCCCCATCCTGGTGAGACTCCACTGCAGGCTGGGGTGAGCCTTGCATGCGTATGGGCCCCTAGGATGCCCAGAGTGCATGGTGAGGGTGGTACATGGAAATAAGTTTTCCTGGCATGTTCCAACATGGTTTAGATCAATTACCTCATTTTTCAACAATGAAAAGATTAAACAGTTGTTAAGGGTTATAAAATGATTTAATATGTTGTTAAGCGGAGATATAAATTACCAAAGTTTAAATTGCCAGAAAGAAACTTAAATATCAACTTTATTTGAATCCAATTGATGTACAGCCCCTCCCAGGTCCTGTCCCAGAAGCCCCATCCCGGGCACCTTCTCGCTGCTGTGGGCACTCAGCCCCTCCCAAATACAATCAGCTCCTGAGAATTTGCCATGTCCCAGGGAACCAGGCTGACAGTGCTTGCAATACTTTTTTTCCTTGAAACGGGGAACAAAATCAAATTGAGGTTATGTATTCTTGCCAGATGATGATGAAGGACCCTTAAGGGCCCAAGTGACGCCAGAGCCGGGCTTGGGCTTCCGCACTCTCTCTGCTTACACACTGCTGGCAACATTTCAAAGGGTAATTTTTTTTCAAATTACCTTTTAAGGAAAAATGAAAAAGAAATATTTTCTTCATCTGTCTCCTCTCCAAGCATTAACTTGTAAAATATGGGTTCTTCAGGCTCACTTTACTCCCAAACCATGCAGCCTGGAAATCCGCAGCCCCGCATGGGGATGGCTCAGAGTACATGGTGCCCAGGGAATTTCACGGGGAGGAAGGCAGGCACCCTGCTCAGGCACCGCTCTGCCCCTGGGTGAGTTCTGACGATGCAGACCCCACCCCAGGGGTGACTCAGGAACCCACATTATTCATCCCAAGCACAACCCACTCAGGTGAAGCTCACTTTATGGGACACACAGGTTCTGCCTCCCTCTTGTCTCTCCCTGCTCGTGTGGGACAGGAACATGTTCTTTAGGGCAACACCAGAGTGCAAATTCTGTAGCACCTGTACATGCTCAAGCCAGACTCCACCTCATCATCTGCCTGGAGCTCCAAGACATCGTTAACATGATTAGAAGAAAGAGGCCTTGCCCTGCTTCCGGGTAAGAATTAGCTCAAGAACATTTGGAAACAATGTTCTGTGGAATATTTAATCTCCCAACCCCAAACTAAGGCTGTCCTACATCCAGGCATCCAGAAAGTCTATATCATGGCAAAATGTGATTGTAAATATAAAATACATACATCCCACACCTCTCAGGGAGAAGCCAGACTCCCCAAGCTTGGGCCGCAGTCTGCAAGAGGCAGACGCAGTCTCTGCCGCTTCAGGGCCCCCGCTTCCCCTATAGAGGAGGAGTATGCCTCGCTGTGCTAGGGGCACATGTGACTGTGCTCACAGGGGGCCACTCATGGGGCCTCAGGGACAGACAGAAAGTGTCACTGTGAGTGGGGCCCAATTCCAAACAGGAATGGGTGCTACGGAGGAGGCAGACACAGCTCCCCTGATGCCTTTGAGGAGTTTCCACATGGGTACTGTGTAGGGAACATGGCCTATTTGTCACAGCAAGGACTTGTCCACAGGTCTCTGGGAAGGAGGTGACCCTGGTGACCTCAAAGTTCCCTTTTCCTTGCCCCAGTCTGGCTGCAAATGCAGGGCCCTGAGGTCAGATCCTGCTGAGGCAGGATTCATAAGGAACCCTTTCTCGTCCATCCCATCTCCGAGTTGCTATTCTAAGGACCTGGGTGAAGTGGGGCAGGGCTCTGGGGGAGTTGAGCATCTCCACTAACCTATGCACAACTCAAAGCTGTATAGCACCAGCCGGAAATCATATTGCCCCTACCAGAAGTAATGGTGAGGCCTCTTGCCCAGGACTGGAAGTGCGAGTACCCTATGCTGCTGCGCAGCAGGGAGACACCTCTCCAAGGCGGGCCAGAACATGGCAGCTTGCAATCACCAGCCACGAGCCCCGTCTGCAGCACGGGCTCTGTCTTCCTCCCTTACTTGGGCCTCAAAGGCTTCAGGCTTCTCAGACACAGGAGCGAAGCCTCTGTGGAAGGCAGCCTAAGTTCTGCTCAATGATGACGATGGACCTAAGTGGTCCTCCGCAGGTGCCTGTGTGCTGCCTTCTGATGGTCTGGCTTTGGGTCTGAGAGGGGATTCCAGCGGAAGCAAGAGGTGCCCATGGCCGGCCAGGACTAACCTACCTGTTTGGATCTGCAACAGGGCATGCAGCCCTGCCCAGAACTTTGGGCAGAACCCTGGGCTGCACCCTGCTGCCCAGGATGGAGGGCCTGTTCTGCAGTCACCAGCGCTGTGTCCAAGGCAACAGGTTACCGCTCTCCCGCAAGGGCTGAGTGAAATGCTCCTTTTTCGTTTCAGAGCATCTCGTAAAACAATGCGATGAAACTGGTGCTCTGCTCATAAATGGTGCTGTAAGAGCAGCCAGGAGGGGCTGCCCTGCAGAAGCACCTGCCTTCGCTCCAAGCGCCACCTAGGACATGCTCAGCTTCCCTCCCCACCTCTCTGCATGGACAGCAGAAAAAATGGAAAAGATGCAGATAAAACATCACTAGGTCTCCATGACCTCAGAGGCCACTGAAAGACCCAGGACCCCACCTGCTCAGTTCCAGACCCACCTCAGGCCCCCTCAGCACCCCATTGTCCACACACCGCCCCAGATGAGCAGGGAGCTGTGCCGATGCATGAGAAGCCACCACTGATGAGGTAAAAGTCTCCCCCCACCTCCCCTGCCAGCAGTGGACAGGATCGTGCTGGTTCCCCCCACCTCAGCCCACGTCCTGCCTCACAGTACCCACACCTGAGTGCACATGTGTGCACGTGCACAGACGGCCTTGAGTGACAGGCCTGGCACACCCTGACAGCTGGTTCTCTGCAGCCTCGGCTTCCAGAAGAAACACCACTCCGTGTTTTTCCTAGCGGGGGCATAAGGCCAGGGTCTGGGATATAAATACTAGAAAGAATGGACCCCCGACCCAGATCATCCCATTTCAGTGTAACCACAGCGCCCTGACCTTGCATTACTCTCCAGCCCACCCTCGTCATATAATATATGAACTATGCATAAACATCTCCAGGTTATGATGTGTTTCCTAAAACTAAGAGAACTTCAGCCATAACACTGACATTTTGTTTCTGGAAATTAAAGCCTGGGAACAGTGAAAATAAAGTACATCCATTTATGAGCTGAATTTCCGTGCATACCTCAATTCCCAGCACTCGTGGGAAATAGATGGAGGATTTTGTTTCTGCCGGCACTGTCCCTGGACTAGGCAGCCAGGTTCAGCAAATCAGGCCCTGGTGAGCAAACTGACTGACCCCATGCCCCAGCACACAACCAAAAGAGACCCAAGCAAGATGGACCCACGCCTCGCTCGCTGTCTCTGCCCAGGTCCTGGCTGGAGTGATAAGTACCCTGCAGATGCTGGGACAGATCACCAGGGCCTCTGCAGACCCTCGGCTTCCCAGATAGCCAGGGCAGACCCCTGAGTGCCTTGCTGGGCCCAGTGTCAAGAGCCCGTGGGCTGGGGGTTCAGATCCCCAACATCCAGTGAGCAGGAGGCCCAGGCAACTCTGCAGAGCACTGAATGGGACATGGGTTTTAGTGATCGTATCTGCCCAGGGAGGCCAGCAAGGAATATCTCCATGGCTTGGGGAAGGCTGAGAGGAGTCAGAAGGGGAGGTAACAAGCAGCATCTGAGTCCGGACACAGCGCAGGTTCTCAGCATGCGGAGCTGGCCGGGCAGACACAAGAACAGGTGCAGAATGCCGAGGGAGCAGGGCCAAGGGGGCTCCGGCCTGGAGGGCAGTGGAGAGCGGGGAGCTCAGTTCTCCAGGAGCTGTGGAGACGGGAAGGGGCACAGTCCAGGCGCACAGGGATGCAGGTGCGGGTCGTGCTACGGCCCGTAGCTGGGACTCTTTCCAGACATCTTCACCGCCAGCAGGGGTGACCCAGGTCCTCCCGCCACCCACCCTGCACTCCCACTCCTCCCAGAACCCTCTATGAGGGCTGCTTCCCTGTTTCTTGTTCCAGGGAAAACCATCCAACCTGCTTGAGCTGCGCCTCCTCCAAGAAGCCTACCAAGACCCCTCCACAGCGCACCCCTAGCATGTAGCCTCCTCTGCCAGCACACCATGCATTCAGGGCCACCTCAGGGCACGTGGGGGAGCTTCCAGCTGTGGTGTCACCCCACGGAGCCACACAGGCTGCTGCAAGCAGGGCACTGCTGCCTGGAGCCTCCGCATGGACCTAGAGAAGGACCTGCAACCCTGGGGCAGACTCCCTGGGACAGGCATGATTCCTCCAGCCGTGTGTACCACGTGCCCTGCTCAGACTCTGCCCATCCCTCTGCCGAGTTCCTTCCTCCAGCCCTGTGTGGGGTTGACCTGCATCCGTGCCGCACCCATGGCCCTCAGCACTGGGCGACTCGAGCCATGGCGTGTGAGAGCCAGACATGCGCCGCCCAATGCCATCGCTTTCCAGTACCTTCACTGGCAGCAGTTCCACTCGCAGGCAGCCACTGGGTCAGCAGGGAGCCGGGCTCAGACCAAGACTGGGCGGGGACTGTGCTGGTCTGGCCCAGTGGAGGGTAGTGCAAATCTAGGTTTCACCTACACTACCAGGCTTGCACAGGGGCCCCTCCTAGAAAGAAGCCAGAGCTGGTGCCGGGTCTCTGGGTCATACCACAAACTCAGGGCCTTAGCATTCTGGCCTTTGTCTTGAGGAAAGCAAGCTGACACAGCTATAGATTACTTAGGGGACATACACCAATGTACAGAGTTATTTTCACTCAACAAAATATCTCATTGGAGAAATAAATTCTTCTCTAAACATGGCTCTGCTCCTGAAAGAGGAAATCACACTATCTAGTTATCAGTCATTCACCCTTTAGTATGAATCAGTTTAATCAGATTGGCCCAACTTCCTACAAGAATGGATTCTGGTGGAATTGACAAAAGATGCATCTGGGAGCCCAGGATGAGGCCAAGAGGATGACAGAGAAAGAGAAACCACGCAGCCAGAGGCCAAAGGAGGAAATGAAGAGAGGCCAAGCCGCAGGAGCTGCGTTAGCATGGCAGGGCTGCCGCTACAGAAGCAGCAGCTGTATGCAGGGAGGACAGACACCCACCCCCACCTCAGTCTTCACAGGGTGACCGTCCGTACCCAGCTGTCCCCACTGCAGTATGATCTCATTGTAACTACTTGTAACTGCAGTGGCTTTACTTCCAAACAAGATCACATTCTTTGGGTTCAGTTTGAGGGACAAGATTCAGCCTGTAGCAGGCCCCTCTTCTGGGACGGAACCACCAAAGAGCTCAGTCCAGACTAGCCATGGGACCACAGACAAGTCACCCTGGGGGACCCGTTGATGCCCGTGGGGAGTGAAGGGGGGGCTTGCTTCTGTGGGGTGTGGCCTCCCACAGCAGATGCCTCACCTGACACCTTCTGCTCAGATAAGGCCACCACCGCAGGTGCAGAGCTGCTGCCTGAGCCCAAGGCGGGTATATTTCTCCAGTTGGGCAGAAGCGCGTCCTACGGCACAGCCCAAGTACAATCCCGATGTTGCCTGCAAATGGCCTGTGCCTCACCACCTTCACTGGCTGAAGCAAAACACCATCTGCAGAACAGAGCCCCGATGAGGGGACACATGCCTGTCACAGGCCGGCCAGCACCCAGTAGGCCCTGCAAGGAGCCTTAGACAATGGCCAAGGAGATGCACTCATGGAGCGATGGCGACACCCAGTGGCCATTTGCGAAATAGCGCTCTGAGCCCAGAGGGGTCGTCAGCCCCACTCTGCTGTGTAGGTGGCTGTCACATTGGAGTCCAAACTGTGACTCCAGATCCTCATAAGAACAGCAAGACCTCGTCCCTTTACCGAACATCTGTCACCTGCACAGGTTTTAAAGAGCAAACCTGGGGCCAGAGATATGATTCAACGGCACAAGCACCTGCCTGACAAGCACAATGGCCCAAGTTCAATTCCCGGTATCAAAAAAAACCAAAAAAACGTGGCCTGAGAGGGGGACTTCTGAGCCCTCACCTGGCCGGCTGTTTAATAAGCTTCCTCTCCCAGGGTACACTTTCTGCAAGACTCCCAGGGTCCTCAGAGGACCCAGAAGCAGGGAGGAGGAGAACCGGGCACCCACCTCGGTTCAGAACCCGGATGGGGACAACCCTGCATGGAGAGCTCCACGGAGGCACCTGAGAATGTCTTTGTGGTTCTGGGGCTTCATGAGAAACTTACCTTCAAGATCCCAATTCTTGGTATCAGTCAGAACCAGGTTCAGATCCTGCCTCTCCTGGCTCAGCTCTGTACTCTTCTCACACAACCTGAAGATTCAGTGACACCCAGCATCTTCCTTAAAAGCAGAACCTGCATGGCTCTAAGGCTGCTGCTGTACAGAGCTAAGAAACAGTGGAAGATCAGAGGGCGCCTATGACCTGCACTCTGCCCTGCCCTAGGTCCTCAGCTGTGGGTCTCAGGCAGACCTGAGCAGGCACGTACCTCAGGCGCTGTACGAGGCTGCCACCCATAGTGGCCCCAAAGCTGCCTGGAGTAAGCTGGAAAGGCCAGAGAAGGTCAGGGAGGTCCTCTGTGCTCTTTGCCCCCCCAGGCTGGCCCAAGGCAGAGACCCGGAGCCCACAGACAAGAAACAGGGCAACAGGGTGGGTCCCAGCCTCAGGCGCAGCCCCAGGCCCAGCCCCAGCCCAGCTCAGAAGCACTCAGCAGGAATGAAAGTCTCCAGAAAGTCAAAAGATGTGGTTACCAAATTACCGTAACCAACAGACAAAGGGCAGCATCTGAGTCTTAGCAGTGGCGAGCCTGTTAGTTTTGAGTCCTGAAGTCTCCAGTGCAGCCCCCTACTAGAGGGGCCTCTGTTGGGCAGGGGGCCTCTGCCCCACCTGCGGTCCAGCCTCACTGTGTGGCTGGAAACATCCCTCTCACCCAGCGTGATACTGCACCAGCCACAGCCTGCAGCCAGTGCAGAGGCCTTTCTGCACAATGACTTCAGATAAAGGGAAATGCAGGCCCAGAGGGTTCGGAGGAACTGCCCAAACCACAGAGCAAGTAAGAGGCAGGAGCCAGTGAAATAACATTTAATGTGATTTTGTTTAATCCACTGAATCCAAAATATTATCACTTCAACACATAATCAATATAAAAATGTTAGAGACAGTTTGCATTCTTGCATTTGTATGAAGCCTTCAAAATCTGGTATCTGTTTAACACTTACAGCACCGCTCAACTGGGACCCCACATTTCCTCCATAAATGCTTGATCTGTAGACATCACACCCTTGCAGTTCAGGATTCACATACTCTAAATGTGAATCTGTTGTTCCAAACATTTTTCCACTAACTGAGTTAAGTGATTTTATTTTAAATCGATTTAAATACAATTAGAAATTTGGGTCCTTGGTGGCACTAGTGACACTTAAAATGCTCAACAGCTGTGTGGCATCTGCCAAAGTGAAGAATGTGGTGCTAGACCCTTTGCACAATCCTACAATGAGACCAGACCTGATGGCTTAGGCCGCGTCTTTTCATCCCGCCCTAGGGTCTGCAGACCTCATCTCACTCAGCCATGTCCCAAATCCTCCAGCTGAGTCTTGGGTCAGAGTCAATGCATCAAGAGGTGAATCTGTCCACCTGGAAGGAAAATGGAATGCTGCTCCAGGTAGGCAGCCACTGTCTCCAGAGAGCCACCCCTCAGAAAGAGCCCCTGGGAAAACCAGCCAGCACACCTCAGAGACTTGAGGACCTATGAGACTCCACAGACCTGCAACATCATGCAGGCACCTTCTGTGGGCCCAGAAGGAAAAGCTAACTTCTCTGGAACCAGAAATTAACACGAGACAGAGCCACACTAGTGGCGAGTCCTTGCACACTCATTCCTGAGCTCCTGACGGGTGTGCTTACCCCACCCACTCCATCTCTTACAAACGGAGAATCCACGTCACCCAGCACAGAGGCACCTGGAGGAGATGCGGACCTGCTCTCCAGCTTGGGAGGCAGGGCACTCGCAAGCCCCACGCCTCCTCACCGCTCCAGCACGGGCCGAGGTCCCGCTCAGGGCACCGTGACCAGCTGAGCAACCTGAGTTGTTTAAAACAGAGGTTTACTTTCTCCCAGTTCCAGAGGCCAAAAATCTGCAATTAGGGTGTTAGGGAGACCAGAACTCCAGAGGAGCCCCTGTCCTTGTCCTCCCAGCTCTGGGGGCTCCCTAGCTCCTCAGCTATAGGCCGTGCCCCTCCAATCGCATGGACTTCCAGTCTCTGCCTCAAATTTCCTTCTGCCTTTCTCTTAAAAGGACCTTGGAACCGGATTTAGGCCCCGTCCAGGTAATCTGAGCTGTTCATCTCAGATTCCCTAACCTGATTATATCCACACAGACCACTTTTGCAAATAAAGTCACATTCTCGGGTCCTGGGGGTCGGGTCGTGCACACATCTTTGGTGGGGTGCACGTTCAACACAGCTAGGGGAGCTTGGACCAAATGAACTCCAGGACTCACTCAGTCTTACAAACCTGACACAAAAAGGAAAAGGGTAACTCTCTACTACCCGGAGAATGTTTCCACAAACAGATCAGTAAGCCGAAGTGACATTCTGACCCCCTAAGGTCAAAGAGGTGCAAACTGAAATAAATCTTAGGTTTGTTTAGGCTTAGCAAACTAAAACCTATTGCTGGCAAGGGTGTGATGAAACTGAGACTTAGGCCTGCACTGAACGTTTATTCCCAGGGACTGGCTGAGAATAGGCACTTATTTAATCAAATTGCTGATGGGTGTGTGAATTGGCAACTCTTTGGAAGAAAACTCGAGCAGTGTATTCAAAGATCTTGGAAATAACAGTATCCATTGGCTGAAAATCCCACTACTGGGAATATATCCTAAGGAAATCATCCATATGAACCAGCATTTTACATATAACATCTAAATATTGCAAATAGTCAAACATTCAAAACAATGGAACAATGTGTAGACATTCCATAGCCGTGAAAGTGGTGTTCAAGCCAGGAGAACAGATTCGGCGGAACGGATAAATCTAAATATGAGCCTCCGGCCAGGCTCCTGAGCTGCCCACAGAGCTTCGTTGCCGTGGGCCATGCGTCTGACTACGCTGGGCATTTGCTTTGTGCGCTTTCTATAATTAAGTCCTGCTGTACAATACATAGATGCGGGGTATCGCTTTTCTTTTTAAAAGGCAGAACCAAGAGCTGCCAGGCAACTCTTAAACCAGCTTAGAAGCCCAGTCCTTCTACGCCAGAACCTCAAAGGGTCGCAGAACCACTAAAGTGGGTTTTAAGGCAGCTTCTGCCCAGCCTTTCCACCAAGTCCCCGCGGTGGGCACAATAGGTACTGGTGAGGCGGGGCAGGAACTCGCTAGAGCTTAGGTCCCTAGGGGTCCAGACGACTTGCTCTCTGACCTCCTGGGACCCCTGTCCTGGCCCCAGGGTCCGCTCCGCCCCAGTGCCCGCCGCCTTGTCCCCGCAGTTCACACCGCTCCCGGCAGAGGGCGCCAGAGCGAGCCCGCTCGCAGCGGGTCGTGTCCAGGGGGCGTTTCTTCCCGTCGTCGCCTCCATAACTTGCCCCTTAGCCCCCTCGGGCCCCAGGCCTAGGGATGAGCAGCTGCCCAGAATCTTCGGGGTGACATCGTGCCGGAGCTTTCTGCAGTGCAGAGCTTCAGCCCGGGGTCATGGGGAGAGGGGAAGGATTCTTGGCGGATCTGGGGGCCCGCTGTCCCCATGGCAGTTTCCTGTCCAGTAAGACTGGCCTGCCTTGGGAAAGGACGAGAAGAAGTGAACTCAGGGTCGGCCCGTCTGCAGTTTGTGCTCTTCCACGGTCTGCTGCCTACCCCACCTCTAAGACGGCCTGGCCTGCCTCCTGCAGTGAGCCGTGAAGGGACTCCAAGGATCCTGGTGACAGCCACCCAAGGGCTGTCCCGCTGCTCTCCTGGGCCGCAAGTGACCCAGTCTCCCACCACTACTGGCGGCTTGGGCGCACGCCTCTGATCCACCAGCCCCTGGGTACCCTGCAGGCCTTCTGTGGCTGTGGCCTTTTCCCTGGCACTTCAGCCAGGCGACCAGCAGGAGGCCCGATGTCCCAGGCAACGGCATCCAGGAAGCAGCCTCAGGTGTGATGGCAAGGCTGGTGTGGCCCTGTCAGGGTAACCCAAGGCCCGGCTGGAGCTGGCCTGCCCGGCACTGAGAGCTTGGGATGTGAGGAGGAGCTGTTGGCAGAAGTTAGACTAGATCACAGCTCTCAGTCCTCACTGCTGTCTGCTAGGTTCCCTTCTGCACCCTTCCCACGCGCCTCCACCTGTCTGCTGACAGGATCCATACTTCCGCCCACCACGAGAGCGCGTCCTGGCCAGGCCAGCCTCTTCTGCCAAGAATATTCCCCAGGACACTGCTGCTCTGCCTTACCTGTCACCTTGCTCTGGGAGCAGCTGGGGGAGCAGGTTTCTGTGCCTCCTCAGCAAGAACACACATGGGAAAGTAACACCCAGGCCCATTCCTGCCTTGCTCCTTTGCCAAGTTGAGTTTGCCGGGCTCAGGAAGCTACCCACCAGTCATGACAGGCGCTCCGTGGTCCTGGGTGTAACGTGGTCACAGGCACAACAGCCATGCTAGGCTTCAGTGTCAACAGCACCGGGTGTCCAGTGCCCACCCCCTGCAGCTGGGAGGCTGGAGTCCCCTGGGAGAGCTCCACCCCATATTCTTTGCAAAGTGTGGAAGGGGTGGATGCTCTATAATTTGCCCTGTGAATGCTGAGCACAGGGCACGAGCAAGACAGGAGGACTCAGGGAGCAGACAACCAGTGGGTCCCCAGGTTGGTTTTCATGCTCAGAGACAAGGGGAGACCCACATGGACACTTGTGCAGGCCCTGAGCTACACAAGGGATGCTCCTGGTGCCTGCTCCCAGGAAGCAGAATGAGAACCAGTGTGTCAAGCCTCCATGGTCGAGGAGCAAGGAGAGCAGAAGAAAGTTCTGCGTGAGGCCACCAAACACTTCTGTCCCTAAGATGAGTCACTCACCAGTGCTACAGTAGAGGTGCCCACTACCTACTCTCATTCTTTGAGGTGGAACTGATGAGTCCTGCATGTGCTTCTGCTGAACTGCTCAGTTGACAAGGGCTGGGCCTCTGTGTCAGCAGAATCTGATGGCAGCCAGTGCAGCGTCAGTGTAAAACGTCAGGTACCCTCAGCGAGAAGTGGCAAAGGTGGCCCAGGATCCATTCTGAACAGTGGCCACCCAGGATTCTGCATGGACAACTGATGAGCCAGAGCAAAGCTCCAAAGTGAGGATCCCACCTGCCAGTACATTTCAGTCATCTGTGCCTGCTCAGAGCATCCAGCCTCCTGTGCAGCTTCTCAGTCAGGACCTTCCCTGCCTTCTTCCAGTCTTCACCCCGCCATAGCCTGGCACTGACCCCAGCACAGGGCACACCAGCTCCTGGGTGACTATCAGGGTTGATTGCGGGCAGGTGTCAATGAATATGAGCTTTCTCCCGGTGCCTTGTACCATGTCTGCAGATTCTTCCTGGCAACTGCAGGAAGAAAAAGAGTAGCCTGTTGAAGGTAGACAATGACCCTGTCTCCTGGAGTGAGAGACCCTGTGGACCCTGTCTCATGGAGTGCAAGACTTGTACACCCCTCACTGGCCAAGAAGCCAGTGAGGCTGAGGGAGCCTGTAGTGTCTGGGCCCAAAGAGATGACTTCTCAGAGAACCGGAAATGCCAAATGAGAACCTAGACTCCGGTTGCTGTTTAGCATCCCCAGGACACTAAAAGCCCTTGGAGGCCAGCCGGGACCTGAGTGTTTCTTCAGCTTTCTGGGAGACATCTCCTGACACATGCTGCTTGATGATATGCTTCAAAGTTAAGCCCAACAAATGGTCATGGGTAGCTGACAGCCAGCAGTAGCTAGCATGACCTAGCTGGCCCTCTGCTTATTAGTTGTGTGACTTGGGCAGGTCTTTTCTCCTTTTTGAACTTCAATTTCTTCTGCAAATGGAGACATAAACTGCATTAAAGTAACTGGAGGGGGGCCGGGGATATAGCTCAGCGGCACAAGTGCCTTCTTGGCAAGCACGAGGTCTTCAGTTCGATCCCTGGTACCAAAAACTGAAGACTTCAGAACTGTTGATGTAGCATCCTGTACTTTCCTAACAGGAAGGGAACTCTCCCACTCTTACCCAACACCCCAAATGCCCCCATCTGTGCCCAATTGAAGACGAGACCAAGAGATGGAGGGACGGGGAGAAGAGAGGAGACGGGAAGGGGGCATAAAAAAGAATTAAGATGTGCTATGTACAGGTCAACTCCCTGTGATGAATGTAACCTTTCTGTGCTACAAACACATACTAATAAAAATATTTTTTCTTAAAAAAAGGAAGTTTACCTGTCTCATCCCATTCTCAGACTTTTCCTCCTGCACACCTCCTCTTGTCTCCTTGGAGTAGAACTTCCACCTTACAAAGCCAATTGAAACGAGGTCCCACAAGGCGGCATCTCAGGGCAGAGTGGGGTGGGAAAAGAACCAGCACAGGGCCACCCCTGGCTTTCCGAGGCTGTGACAGGGGAACTTGTGCTCTTGCTCAACAGGAAGGGCCTCCGCCCACAGACAGCTCGGATGCTGAGGCAGCCCCAGGTCACCAGCCCTCCCGGGCTCTCTTCTACAGAAGTAGTTTTCGCTGACTACTGTGGCTGTCCTCAGGTCCTCCACCTGACCTGAGTCTGTACACTCGCGTCCTCCCTCCGGGGTGTCAGAGGGCGGGTCAGGCCCGGGCCGTGCTCGTAGCCCTTCCCACAGCCGCCCTTAGCAGTACTTCATGGGCCACGACTGTGTGTCCACCAGGCCCATTCTGCCCCCTCGGCCCGAGGAGACATTTAACAAGTCTGATTATCTTTCTAGGAGAGAGAATGCCGTATAAGTCCAGGAGTGCTGGTCTTCCTGCCTTGGCAACTCCTCCACCCCATGCCTTCCTTGAACTCAGGCCAGGCTATGTGCTTGGCCATCTAGCCTGAGGTTTGTTGATGTCAGGGCTCAGCCACGAGATCAGGATCCAGGTGGGAATTCTGAAGAAAGCAGGTTGCCTGAAACCCCTGCTTCCCTGAAACTCTGCTGTTTTCCTCCTAGGTCCTGGGAGGATTCTTGCTTGCCCACCTGCTTCCTGCTCAATGTTGTACCTCGGTAATGGGCTGTCCAAGATGACCTATGTGTTGTTCCATGAATGTCAGCAGATTCCACATGTAATAAGTGCACCTTGCCCTGTTGGTGGGGTTCTGCTTCAGAGATCTCATCCTTCCCAGTTAGTTATGGTTCCCTGCACTCCAGAAATGCCCTAACCCCGTTGACTTGGGGTGTTTAGTAAGATGAGAGGACTGACTTAAGTGTACTGTCTAGAGCTACTAGCAAGGAAGAAGCACAGCAATAACAATAGTTATCATACCACCCTGGGACCCACCTAGCCCTCTGGGCAGCCACGGAGCACCAAGCTTCCCAGGAGCTCCCGCCTCTAGGTCCAACCTGACTCCTCACAAATCTGCCTAGGCACCTCCTCAGGAGGTTAGTTCTGTCCTCCTTAGTACTTGCTGAGGCCACTTTTTCCTCTTCTCCACTTGAGTGTTTTCCGGTGATGTCTGTGAGACCCCCTGCACCCCCAGGATCTGTGTTTATCTCAACTACAAGAGCCCACAGAATGGGATCTGACTTAGGATTGCTAACGGTCGTAGAGGCAGGCCTCTTGTTTGGGGCCCTTCCTGGCCAGGTCTTGAAGCACTGTTGGAGGAGGGTGGTAAGAATGTTCCCTCGAGCCCAGTTATAGAGCTGGCCTCCTTTCCAGATCATGCTGTAATGGACTGAGCTCTTAGTGCAGCCCACACTCTTTCCTGGCCTGTGCACCCGTCTCTGAAGGCCCGTGTTTCTCGCTGTGAAAATGGGTGGTCCACCTTGCTAACCTAGCCAGGAATCAGGTATTTGTTAGCTGTAAGGGGTGGGGACTCTGCTGACCTTGGTGGTGAAGACCTCTGGGTGCCTAAGTCCCTGCCAGGCCCTAAAGGTTTCAGAATTCTGGCTTCTCCCTCTTGAGGACCCACTCCACTACCAGGATTTTAGAAGCACTAATTGTACGGAACACAAAGCAGAAGAGTTTAAATGCAAAGTGTTGGCTTACAAAAAGGAGACCCTTTTAAAGGGCCCCCAATAAAATGGGATTTGCATGTTGTCATTTATGTCAAAGTTGAACTGCTCTAAAAAGCAAAAGCGCTCAGTGTGGCGGAGCACGCCTGTCATCCCAACACTCGGGGTGCGAGGCAGAAGGGTTGCCGTGAGTTCGAGGCCAGCCTGAATACATAGTAAGGCCCTGTCTCAAAAAGCCAGAAGAAAGAAAGAAAGAAGGAGGAGGAAGGAAGAAAGGAAGGAAAGAAGGAAGGAACGAAGAAGGAAGGAAGGAAGGAAGGAAGGAAGGAAGGAAGGAAGGAAGGAAGGAAGGAAGCAGCTGTAAGTGGTGAGTATAATCTGACTGGCTGAAGTATTTAGAAAAGGGAAAACAGCACCAGGAGAGAAGAATCAGAAAGGAAGTAGCAGCCCGAAGTACGAACAGCCTGCGGAGATCATCTGGACTAAATCCGGAGTCCCAGGCTGAACTACGCAGGAAAGAAGTGCTCGTCCCCTCATACTCCCTCCTCCCTCCCCACCAGCTGTGCCAGTCCTGCCATGTCTTGACCTCCTCGCCGCTTCCCTCCCCCAGCCCGGGTCCAGCGACCTCCCCACTCGTGGGATAAAGGGCTGTGCTGCCTTGACTCTCCTGGAGGGGCCCAGCTTTCAGGCTCAGCTTTCCTTGTTTCCTCCTTACTGTGTGGCAGCACCTGCCCCCGCTCTGGGTCCTGACCTCTTTGCCAGGCTGTTGTTGGGGAAATGTACCCTTCTAAACTACAGGGAATCCCCCCACCCAGTCCCCCCGGAGAGGCCAACATCCCCTCCAGATCTTCCTGCGCACCTGAGCAATTGGTTTAGAACCCCTCAGAGCTCCAGCGAGCCTGCTCGGAACACTCTCCACTTGGCAAGCCTGCTTTTGACACTCATTCTTGCTTCCACGGGACTCAGACTCGTACCCTTTAGATGAGGTCCCTTTTGCCTTGAGCTAAGTCTGGGTAAGGTTTTGACTCTTGAGGCTAAATACATCCCAAGGCACAAGCATCGAGGATTGGCTCCCTGGTGCCTGAGTCATTCACCTCCTGTCTGTCTCCTCCACATCCAGCCTCTCCTGGTGTGAATTAAAGTAGAATGAGGCAGGCCGTGACCCTTCGGGTGTCCTGTGGACCCTATGGGCATCCTGTGGACCCCAGCAACTGGAGTGTGAGGATGCCTCGGGGCTATGGGCTCCACCCAGACACTGTGGGCCCTGGAGCCTGCAACCTGCCCCGGCACCAGGCACCCATCTGCTCTGCAAAACAGGTCCAGTTCAGGGCCTCTGAGGATGGGGTGGCTTCTGGCAAGAATTCCTATCCCCTACAGGGCAAAAAGAGAGAGCAGCAAGGCTTGCCATAGACTGAGGGAGTCCCCAGATGCAGGGCTTGCAGTTCTCTAACTCAGAAAGTCCGGGGAAACCAGGACAAGCTGGTCATCTTAGAGGAAATTTGGTGCAAAGAATCTGAAGTTGTTTCCTTGCTTTCATTGCAGCCTAAGTAAACTCCCTGCCACTTCTGCTAAAATAGAAAAATTGGTAATTACTAACGGGTGAGCAGGCAGCATCAAGGCAAATGCATGGACAAGGGTGTACATTCTTCCTACTGGACGGCTCTGAAATGAGTCCCCACCATCTCTCCCAATTCCCACTCCCAGCAGATTACCTTCCCTGTGCCTCGGGTTTATGTGGAAATACCCTTCTCCTTCCCATGCTTGTAAATCACTTTACAGCCAGCATTTCAGCGGGTGAAAACCCAGTGATGTCTTTTCTTTCAAAGTTCTTTCTGCCAACTTCCTTTCCTGACGGTCCTGGGTGAGGCCTGTGCCCCACAGCTCAGCTCTGCCTTGGGGCACCCTATGTCCCCCAGGGACTCGATTTGGGTACCCTTAGTAATCTTCTGAGTTAGGGTTCTGGGCCTTTCTATGGTCTCTCACAGGACTGGGTCACGAGTTCCAATCTTGAAGGTGATCCTGAGTAGGGAATTGGGGCCCGTGCTGGGTCTAAGATTTGGTGTCACGATGAATGGCAATAAGGGTGCCCCTACACTGAGCGTTCTGTTGTTAACCCGCTGCACACCGCTTAACCCAGAACCTCCATCCCTGTAAACACCTGTGAAATAAAGGAGATGACTTTTTCCTCTTCCGCCCAGCTCCCGTGTTTTATGACTGATGAAAACTGTATGCCCACTGCACCACTCAGAAGGAATTATGGTGGGCAGCTTGAAAACAAGCAGCCTTTCTAGGAGGAAGAGCACGCAGGGCGAGCATGGCCTCCCAGTGCAGGACTCTCTCTGCGGCAGTAATTGCCGATGATGGAACACAGCAGCGATTTATGAGTTCCCAAGTAGGAAGCTTAGGAGGCTGCACATTAGTCATGTCTGAGATTCCTTCTCCCTGACCCTGTAGGCCTGAGGAGCCAGATCAGCCACTTCCCAGATGAGGGACTTATTGATCCAGGAAAGGGAATCAGCCAGCATTGCTTTACTTTAATAGCAAATAAAAATGACTTTTTTCCAGGGAGGAAAACCACATAAAACTATGGCAGACAGAATTCTGGATCAAGTCAGGCTGCAATGAGATAACAAAACTACATAATAATGATAGTCTCCAGTTTGAGAGAGGACACATACACAACGGCCCTCAAGAACTCAGCCCCTTGAGAGCCCCTTCTGCTGCTGCCCATTCTCCTTCCCACGCCCTATGTCCTTGTTCAGAGCCTGTGCCAGAAAAGACACTGCTCGGTGACCACAGGACATCTGTCACTTTGTGCTGGCAGCTAAACTGAGCCCAGAAACACAAAAAACTGATGTGGCTTCTGGCTTCAGGTCCCCATTTGAAAGGGACAGCAAACACAGAATGAAAGCCCACGATTAGATGCAAAGCCCAATGAGAAAAGGCAAGTGGTTCTCAACCAGAGGCTGTGTTACATCAGATGCCAGGCAGCTTCTAGGGAGTCAGATGGGGCAGGGCCCAAGTCTTCTTTTCTAACATGTTCCTGGGTGGCACTGATGCTGTTGGTCCAAGGGACACACTCAGAGAGCCAGTGAGACACACACACTCCAGTCTCAGCTTCATCCAAACCACCTGGGGGTCAGTTAGATTGTAACTTCCAGTCAGGGGGCCTGGCATAGGACAAAGAGTCACCTTCCTTTCTCTTTTTCTTTTTCCTTTGGTGCTGGGGATTGAACATGGGGGTTCACATAGGCTAAGCATACACTCTACCACCGAGCTATACTCCAAGCCCCAAAAGTCTGCTTTCTAACAAAGCAGGTGAGAGCGAGGCTGCAGGTCCTCATGGCATCAGCACATAGCAGTTGGAGGAGGAGGGCATGGCGGGGGGGCTGGTGCACCTGGGCGAGGTGTAATGGTGCTTGTTCAAACTGGCTGGTCCTTGAAGGCTTAGCAAGATTGAGGTAAATCAGGAGGGAGGTAGAACCGCAAGGGGGGAGAAGTGTACACTGGCCATTGTCACATGCTGGCGTGAAAGATGGGGCCGTGGCTCCTGCATACAGGCGCCTCATTCCATTAGCACACACACACACCCCCCGCAGGAAGCTGGTCCCATCCCAACAAGTCTACTGGCAGCTGGTCTTTGTGATGGAGATAATTATTGCTCTGCAAGCCCCAGACTGACAGCTCCCAATCCTGGCTGCTCGGCCAACTTGGATATTTTTTCACCTGGCTTGCTGGTAATGGTTTGTTGTTTGGCAGCCTGAAGTGACTCCCACTTTTATTTTCCAATTGCAAGTCAGAGGAGCCTCAGTGCTCCAAGAGCTGAGTATCTCGAAGCCACACAGGATGGTTATGAATTTCTTGCGGGCAGCCGGAGCAAACCAGCATGTTTTGTACGGTGCTTAGTCATGGGCTCCTCTCCTGATTCAGTCAGGGTCATGGCCAAATAAAGAACAGCCTTCTCTCCCCTGCCCGTACCCGGGGAACCTTTAGCTCATACACCTGTTCCAACCAGAGGCCCACCTTTTCTTAAACATAGCTGCATTTGGTTGGGGCAGAAACACTTGCATAAAAGGCCTAGTGCTTGAGAACTGAACTAATACTTAGCGAATACTTAGCTTCCCAGCATCGCCATACCAAGGTACCGCAAGTTGTGTGGCTTATGACAACAGAAATTTACTCTCTGGAGGTTCTGGAGACTAAAAGTCCACAGTCAAGGTGTCTGCAGGGCCATGCTTCGTCCCAAGTCTCTGCAAAGATTCTCCTTGCCTCTTCCAGCTTCCGGAGGCCCCAGGCAATCCCTGGCCTAGGTAGCATCATTCCTACCCCTACTTCCATCTTTGCAAGGCATTCTTTTGTGTCTGTGTCCAAATCTTCTTTTTATGAGGACACCGGTCACAAGAGGTGGCATCTGATAAGGGTGCCCTTCATACTGGATTAAGGACCCACCCTACTCCATCTACGTCATCTTAACCCGTGAGATCTGCAATAACTCCATTCCCCAGAAAGGTCCTATCTGAGGGGTGTCTGGTTAAGACTTCAACATGTCCTTAGGGGATACAATTCAACTCATCACAGATACCTGTTATAATGTTATATTAAAACAAGGCCCCTGGAGAATGTGAGCTGTCTTTTAAAAGGCCTTCTTCCTCTAAATTGAACCAGGACAGTGAGCTATTTTAAATAAAATGAAAATTTAACTATAAACTGGGCCCTATTCTCAAAGTCAACTAAGAAGGGGTAAAAGACCCCTGAGCCAGTGATGAATCCACAAGATCTAAATTGCAAGTTCATGAGAAGATTCTGATAACCACGGGATCCACCGCATGGCTGAGGCACTGCTGTCCACTGTACACAGTTTTGGGGCCTGTGGGGATGGCAGTGATTACACAGACACACACCCTGCCCCAGCGGCTCCCCTGCCAGTAGGGAGGAGGCAGGCAGATGAATAAGACACGGTACGGATAAGTGGGGAAGAAAATTAAGGGACATAAGGCAGAACAGGGGGTTGCAATTTGAAGCAGAAACCAGAAGTGCAATTTGAAGCAGGTGGTCAGAGAAGGGCCAGGATAAGGCCAAGGGGCAAGGGAGGGAGGAGCAAGGCTCCTCAGCTTTAGCCTCTGGAAGATCTCTGCTTCTTCCTAATGGGAAACCACTGCATGCTGCTGACCCATTCTGGTGGCCGCACTGAGACAGACTTCAGGGATGAGGGCGAAGCAGACTTGCAATAGACAGAAAGTGACACTGGGCTGGGGTGGTAGCAGACAAGATGGATTGCTAGAATCAGGAGGTTGCTTCTAAGGACACTGGATCAGACTCAGGTCTGAAGACCACAGCAGGGAAACCTCAGCCAGCATGACAAGACCCAGAGCTGAGTTGCCACTGGGCCGTGGCAAACATGTGCCTTACCAACTCTCATCTTCAAGAGAGCTTCGCAGTGAAGTGAGACTAGGTTCAAACAAATGCAGTGCTAGGAGAGTATTTTGAGGTATTCTTGGTATAAACCAGTTAAAAACAGAGAATAGACACTAAGGTAGGGAACAGAACAAAAAGTAGTTTTTAAAGACAGGACTAACAGGACTAGGGACTGGGACTTCAAACCCTTGGTTTCTAGTTGTGCTTGTTAGAGGCGGTTACCTCCGGAGGAGAAGGGGTGGTGTTTTCACTTATACCTTCTGTACCCTTTTAATTAGTATACTCATTTTTAATATGGCTTTTAAAATTCTGGGTCAAATAATTGAAATAAATCGGACACACATGTTCAGATATCACATAGTTTCTCTTGGTGTGAGAAACCAAAAGTGTAAATAAGGATTAAAATGTTTAATAGACATTGGGAAATGGGATGAAATTGTTCAAATGAAAAAGGAAATAAGACAGAGGGGAGAGGGAAAGGAAGGGACAAAAAAAGGAAAAAATGGAAACAATTTTATAAAGAAGGGGGACAGAGGGATTGAAGCAGGAGAAAGGAGGGAAAAGCAGCAGCAAGATATATCATGTACACGTTCAATTCCCTCTGATGAATGTTATCATCATGTATAGACCGATGTACTAATTTCTTCCTTAAAAAATTGTAGGTCAGGGCAGAATGAGGTGGATTTCTACGTTCTTACATGGAAGAACGGCCAAAATAGTGATTGCAGTTACTGAATAATAGATAAAAAACCCAACGCTGTGCACGTGTATGAGTACATGTGTCCATATATTTGAACAAAGACAAGTACGAACAGTGACTACCGCCAAGGAAGTGAGAGAATAACGAGGAGACGTTACAGTAATACCTTGGTTTACGACCATAATCTGCTCCCAATACCTGCGTGTAATCCAAAGCATTTGTATATCAAAGTGTATATTCTTCTATACTTTTTACTACTTTTGAAAGGAGTACCTTTAATTCTAGGTGTTTTTGTTTAGGGTAAAGGTCTTCCCTATCTTTGCTTCAGCCAGACCTCAATTAAACTTTTGCATAATCCAAACAGAAATCATTGAATATTTTAAAGAAATAGGGGTCAGGAAAATAGAAACTTTCCTTCTTATTCCTGCTAAAAATGTGACTACATAATGATAAGCTCCATTTCAGAGAGTTAAAATACCCATTCTTAAAAATTAAGCAAACTCATAAGAATATGAAATGAAAATGTTGCAAATATTTAACTCATTAATGTAGGAACCACAAGAAGAGGAATGCGGAAATAAAACTGCTACATTAGATACAAAACTGGTTGGTGTTTTTTATGGCAATAGAGCCATAACATTTAGGGTTATCTTTTCTACCAGACAGAATTCATTCACATTTTCTCTACATAAAAATTGACAAGTTATATGTAACCTTAGTCTGGGCCTTAGTCAAGAATAGTTTGGGGTGGATCTGTTGCTCAGGGTTCACTACGATGTTGAAAGAACATGCAGTCTTCCGTTTGCCTTCTTCAGTGTTGGATGCTTTTGCTCTTTCTTAACATAAGATACAAATTTACATATTGGCAACCATGGCTTTCAAGTTTCCAAATAGAGTTTGCTCTAATATTCATCTGCTTTTCACCATCTTGTGTGTCTGTTTTCAATCAGGAAGGAAAATGACCAACGAGCAATTCTAGCATTGCAATAATGTTCCATTAATATATTTTAAAACTGTTTTGATACTCACCTTGATTCATATTACAACATGGAGTAATTTATAAACAATTTAAATTTTTTATCAGGAAAAACTAAAGTCTGCTGTGAGTTGATGTCAGCTTGGCAACAAATCAATTGATAGTAATTGCAGTTTCAAATGTTTATAAAGATTTTCAATTCAACAGGGCAAGTTGTTGAATTTCTTAGCCTCAGCTTCCTCTTCTGCTCTGTGATATGCATGACTGTGTGATGAGCCATACATTACAAGGGTTATACAGTTGTACCTTTATGTTACTGTTCTATGCATATTCAAAATCACGTTTCTTAACTTACAGGCTTTCCTTTTTATCATTTGTCCTTTGCTACATGGATTTGTGCTTTTACCTTCTTAAAAGTTTGAAAAGTATGAGCTACATTTTTTTCATTTTACCATCAGCTTTATTTTTCCAAAACCAAAAATTAAATTGTATTTATCATCCTTCTTTCCTTCATGTGGAAATGGGCTCTTCTCAAGTTCTTTTATGTTAAATGTAAAATGTAATGAACCTCTCTCCCTCTCGAAACAACTACCATTTTAAATTGGAATCCTGTTCTAATTTATTGTCACAGTTGAAGAAATGTAGAACATGATAAAATCTGAATTTGTACGGAAGCCTGTACAATTACATCCTTAGCTCACACAGCAACCATTTGGTCTGCTTTTCACTAGGCTTTGAAAACATGCCACGTGATTGCAACAATACGTTCTTAAGAAAAAAAAAAACAGTGTCAGCCCAATGCCGTAAATAAATTCAACATCATAGTTCCAGACAGAGACATACTCCCTGATTTCCTTAGCACAAGTTTCCAGTCAGAGAACAACACATGAAATAAATTAGCCTCGTGCTGCATATTTTGACAGAACCAAGAGGTGACATCTTTGATCTGTGTTAGACACATCCTGCTATTTTCTGAAGCACTCACAGTTAGTATTTAATTTGCCTAAAAGTACCTTTCTGTGTAACAACTTCATTAACTATAGTTTGCATGCAATACAACCATACAATCCAAAAAGCTTTAAAACTCATTTTTTAAAATGGTGCAGAAACTCTGAATATGCTTTAAAAACCACCTTTCCATACAATTCAGATAGATGACCTGTATGTGAATATCTCAATACAGCTTTTTTGTAAATGCATCAGCAGAAAAAAACCCAAGTAAACACTCATAACAGTTTGTGCAAAGTAGTTATTTTCAAATTGTTACACTTACAGGCACTTGTTCTTATTTCTCAATTTTCCTTCTGGTAAAAAGAGGATATCACTGGATAAAATGGAATTTTTACAGTTAGAAGTATTATTTTCATGTAATGGCTTTTAACAAAGAAGAAACATTTTCTGGGACAAACTGAAGTGTTAAGCAAGAGACAGGTTTAATTATTTGACACCTGCAGTTAGATTTTTAGGAGGACTACACTCAGACAGGAGAGAGGAGATGGGCACCAGTGTAAGCAGAGATAAAATACAGTGCGTCCACTCAGAAAGATTTACAACCTCCACAATAATAGGAAGGCAAGGTTATGGTTAGGGTAAAGACACCAGCGAGAAGACAAACTCCCGGAAAGGCGCAGGCTCCGCTCTGGCTTGCGTGCTCAGCCTGCTTTTCCCCCAGCTGCACTGTACTTCACTATCACAAAAACAGCCCATGACTGCATTCAGTTCCAGACTTCCAAAAAGGGCAACAAATAACTTTCTAAACTTGAAAGCATAACTTAAATCAATTTATTCTACTTGACTATACTTTATGAAAGACAGTTCTGGTATCAAACCACAGTTTTCTGCTTTGCTTTTGCAGAGAACAAAATCTAAAAGATAATACAAGTATTTTCCTAAAAAATAAAAAAGGAACACTGAAATGTGGGCAAGATGCATTATACTGAACCAAAGACTACCTTTAAGGTAAGTATCAAAAGTATTAGCCAAACAGCAACTTAGACTCTAAGTGTACAGAGTCCACTTTCAAAGAGGAGAAATGAGGTAAACGCATTGTTCTTTAGTGACGTCCCGTAACAAGAGAAGTGCCTGGGTCTCCAATCAGCAGGGACCGATTTGCACTTCAGTGACTATTTTCAGTGAAGAAACTTGGAATAAAATCCAGCAAACCGTATGACATTTTTACATAAGCATTCTTTTCTTATTGTATCTGATCCCAGTAAAGAGTAAAGAGAAGACAGTACGTGCCAGGAGAGTATAAAGTCATTTAAGTATTTTTTAGGTACTAGATTCTTTGCATGGAATGGCTTTAAGGTCTCCTAACATCCACAGATCTCATATTTTTCAAAAAACGTTTCTTTGAAAAGGATTTTTCTGCTTTCATGCAACTTTATAAATTCTAGTGAACACATTTCTGATAGAGAGATAAATCATTGGAAAATGTGAATATTCCAGAAATATACTTTTCCTTTCTAGCCATCAAACTTAATTTCCTTTTCATATTCATTCACCTGCAGCACAAATTCTCCATGTATTCTTGCCAGATATTATTTGTGAACTACACACACACAATTACTTTGTCTGCTTCATGAGCTCACTTTTTCTCAAAAAGAAAGATAAAGGCATTCTGCTAAGGCTGAGGGTGGCGACTGCGTCTGAGGCCCCTGCGGGGTCCTACGCCCGCCGGAGATGTCAGGCACTGTCTTTTCTCCCCCAAAGGGTCGTTTCCACCAAGAACGGTTTGCTGCAGCAGTATTACACTAGCCCGGGAGATCTCAAGTTGAGGGTCATGTGTTGGAAAGCCAAACCACAATAAGAATGTAAAGATGTGGGTGGGTCATCCGTGCTTCGGCTTGCTTACTCTGCAAGTCCTTGCCGGTTCTGAGAGCCTCATCAGAACCGTAGCTCACTGGCGGAGCCTAAATACAGGGGAACTTCTAAAGCTTTAACACTCACCATGTTATTGTCAATCCCTTGCTCTGCGCGTCCCACACCACCCATAAATCCTTACGTAAAGAGTACAAATACTTAGCTTAAATAAGTATACAAAACGTCGTAATGATGAAAATAATTCATTATCCAGATAGAAACCTATGTTCAATGTACAGTATTTTAAAATCTTAACCTATCACATCAATGATTTCTAGAGAAAATCAAGTGTATGCTGAATTCTAATTCCTCTCCCATGTGACATGTGCTTATTCTTAAGGCCAAATATTATGTCTTTCTAGCCAAGCTACATAAAATAGCTTTAATCTCAAAGCAAATGCTGTACAGGAGAAAATGAACAGGGGATGACTCTAGAGAACTGGAGATGTAACCGTGCAATGAAACCTGATTGGCTACAGAATCAAAAATAAAAATCTACACATTTTGAATTGGGGAAATCTGAATACACCCTAAATATGGAGCACATTATAGAACTATTAACTTTACTGGGTGTTGTGACGGTATTATGGATATAAAAGAGGAGCTCTTTATTCTTGAAAGATGCAGGCTGGAATATTTAGGGCTGAAATACAGTGATAGCTGTATCTGATCCTCAAATGACTCAGCAAAATGTTTTCTTTTTAAATACAGAGAAAAAGCAAATGTGATACAATATTAACAACTGATGAAACTAAGCCAGGAGTTTCTCAGTGTTGGTGAATTTTTTTTGAAATAAAAAATAGCAACAGTAAGTTTTACTGAAGAAAATACCACATTTATTTAAAATATCATACAACAATAACACACACCCATTCACTGAGATCACTTAGTTATACTTCATAGAAATCAGCCCATGAAAATAGTTTTCAACTTAAAATTAACAGTCTTAACTTTAACTTTCGGTGCTAATGCATGAATCTCTTATCTTAAATATAAATGAAAAGATCTCAATACCTATCTTAATTTACAGCCAAATAAATGCAGGTGTAAGGATCATAAATTAGTATTTAAATGAACAGTTCAATAATTTGTTTCAAAATTTCTTCTTTGTTTTTCTTCTTTGTCTAGAATAGTCTGCTTTAAACTCAAAGTAGCATCTTGAAATCCAGGATTTAAGTCTAATACTTTCTTGAAATCTTCCAAAGCTTCATCAAAATATCCTGTACCAGGATCCAAAAAAATGGAAAAGAGAAAAAAAGCTGAGTATTTCTACATATTATTCATAACAAAATCTGGATACACATAGTTTTGCTTTATATTTATAAACTTTCAATCACACCTAAAAAAGGAAGCTTTTTTTTCTTAATAATGATAGAGATATGTACATCAAAGTAATGCAACGTGCCCTTACAGAATAATTATGCCCAGAATTGGCTGTGCAGGGCTGGCGTGCAGCTCAGTGGTAAGGCATTTCCCTAGAATGTCAGAGTCCCTGGGTTCAATCCTGAGCACCACAAAAATTAAATCAATCAATCAGTCAATCAACTTAGCTGTGGGTTTATAAGATTTAATGGGTAAGTAGCATAACTCATAAAATCTCAACAAGCATATAACCTCTGTACATAAGTGCAGGGAAAATGAGAAGCAGGAAACACAGCCCCTTCAATACCAGGGATTTAAACTTCTTCCCTGTATTGCCTCATGTATCTCAAAGGCTTTAACTCACAACAGGTCGCGAGCTGCCAGCATCACCCTCACGTGCAGCTGGGAACGCGATGGGGTGATGGGGTCACCCAGTCCTGGCCCAGGCGCAGTTCCCGCCTCAGCACTGCACTGCGGCCTTTAATGCCTATTAAATGCCTGAAATAAGCTCAGGCACATTTTCTTTGTTCCAAGTGCTGCACCTAAATTTCACTTAGCTTTAAAACCTGATCATCACTACATTCATTTCATGACAGCTGATAGCTCTGGAATAACAGAAAACAATGAGAAAAGCAAAACACCAAATCAAACACAAATTCTTACCCAGTCTATACAAGATAAGCCCTCTGTTGTAATATGGAACTTCAAAGCTGGGTTGGACTTCTATGGCAGACGCGTAGTCATCCATCGCTTCATAAAAATCAACCCTGAAGTACTTGATTTGCCCCCTGTTGTTATATGCAGTAGCCAAACCCTCAGGGCTGCATTTGCTTCGAACAGAAAGTTCGCGTTAAAAACATCGGTATCAAATTCCTCTCATTTCCACTTTCATTTTCTTTTTAGCACTGTCAAACTTCATAGCCTGTAACAGGCCACACCACATGGAAAAGCCAGGCTGAAGAAACAAAGCTAAAATATGTAAGGTACTGAAATCACTTTCCTTCTATTTTGTAGACTTAGAGTGCTACAGTGTCAATCTGAAAAGGACATAAGCCGGGTGTGGTGGCTCATACCTGTAATCCCAGCACTCAGGAGGCTGAGGCAGGAGAACTGCCATGTGCTTAAGGTCAGCCCAGGCTACATAGTGAGTGTAAGGCCAACCTGCACTGCACAACGAGATCTTGTCTCAAAACAAAATTAAATAATTTTTTAAGATTTAAAAACGAAAAGCGCCGGGGATATGGCTCAGCAGTACAAGCGCCTGGCAAGGGCAAGGTCCTCAGTTCGATTCCCGGTACCAAAATAAATAAATAATAAATAAAATAAAAATGGAAAGCACATGAAATTTTACAGTGTGTTCAAAGCCCCTGTCCATTGTCACATGCTTTGCGGAATAAAGTATTAGAATTGTTCATTTTCTAAGCACACACTAGTGGGGCAAAGATCGGACACAGGAAGGGAAGCTGGCCAGAAGTTCAAGTTTATCATGGGTGTGTCACACATTAACATCACATCACACATTATTAACATCTCTCAACATCTTAAAACAATGAGATTTAAAAGTATATTCACCAACAAAGAAATGCAAGTTAGGCCTGGGTAACACTTCAACCTGAGCCCCAGGGTGACCCAGCACAGCTAGGATCACCCCAAGGCCTCCTGATCTAAGGGTGGGCTCTGATCCGCCCTGGAGATCCTGTGTAGCATCTGCTCTGGCCCTAAGAGCACCACAGGCTGCCCAAGAAGGTGAAGTGAGTGGACTTCCCCACCAAGGACTGGACAGCTGACCACCCTGAGGGCCACCACAACAGGTCCCCCCCTCCCTCTTCTGGCCCCAGGCCTCTGTCTGCACAGGACAGATCACCTACACAGACAGCATTAAGGGTTCTGCTGTGAGTCGAGGCAAGGTTTCTCCACAGTGGTTCTCACACTGGAGAAGCCGCAAATTAGACTTACCTATCATTTCTTTGTTATACCCCATGATGCAAAGTAGAGTCTTCAGAAAACATGTGTGACTGCAGTCAGCTACCTCCCCCAACACCTTGATCCTTCAGATCTCACACAACTACACTACTCACACTGCAACTGCAGCAGCCTGCAGAGGTTCTCGCGGTCTCAATTTGCTTTGCTGACCATGGAGAGGCGTTACTGTGATTTGGAAAAACTTCTGCTCTGTAAGACCCGAGTACGAGTGACACCAAGATACTTCCAGATGCCCCAGCAGCACTGTTAAAGCCGGAGAACAAGGGGGCCCCGGCCCTCCACCTGTCTGTGAGGGTACCAGCTGGTCTGCTGCCCAGTAAGAGTTTGAAGAAAGAAAGAGTTTCGGAAATTCAGTAAGGTTTTAATCCTTCAATTTGAAGTTTTGAAGCTTTGCCATCAATTCTTATATTCAGTATGTTAGATTTAGACTTAGACCTCATTAAAACAAATTTTAAAAGCCTACTACTTTTCATGCAGAAGTTTTGTTTCCAAGTTTAAACCAATCAGCTAATGTTTATGCTGAAAATTTTTGTAATATTGATGTTTCTGCAAAGCTAGTATTTTCTGTAATAGATTTTAACCAAGTTATCTAATGTGGACTTTTAGCATTTGCTAGCTTTGGCAAAGACAAAATATTTGAAAATTACATTATGGTTAAGGCTGCACCTTTGGATATTAAGAAGAAAACACAACAAACCTTTCGGAGTAAAAGATGTTTAAAGATTGCAAACACTATTTGAAGATGATTCAGTGCCCCAATGTTTTAAAAATGCATCTGAATGCCAAAAGATTATATTTAGGGGGAAAAACTGGCAGAATTCAATTTCAACACAAGGAACTGTCAGGATACTTTTAGAACTGTAAGGAAATGAAGGATAGTTTTACAGGTGAGAAACTGAGGCTGCGGAAAGATGCCTGTGGCGCACCAAAGCCAAGGTAAGAATGCAGGCATGCAGAATTCCCCCCAGCGGAACCACGGCAAATTTTATTTGTTATGCCAGCAAGGGGCAGAAATTACATTTAATAGCAACATGTCGGTTCTTAGCCTGACGCGCAGAGGAAGAAAAATGAGACTGGAAAGCATCCACACACGTGCAGCTGATGAGTAGTTTTTGAAACCTAACCGCCATCTATTCTTAGAGCTTGAAACCAAGTTTCCTGTTTAGGAATCTTTTTGGGCGAGGCAAGCACAGTGCACCACCCTATCGTCTGTTCAGAGACTTCTACTGCTGTTCCGGACCTTCTCCTGATGGGTTATTGAAGACTGCATATTTATCTTTCTGGTTTAAAGCCACATGAGCTTAACAAAAAGAATAAATATCAAGCCCTCAGTGTTTAGTTAATCCTAATACAAACTACAACCTGGCGTTCTACCAAGAAAAGTCAAATCCTCCAAGGGCGAAGAGAGTGATGTGGGTTATCTCACAACCGTCAAAAAAAGTCATCCAACTAACCCCTCTCCACCGCGTCCCCCTCCCCACAGTCCTCTGCGAAAGGTCAACAAGCACAAGGGCAAATCCTGAAGCAACAACAAACGCTACACATCCAAGCACAACCCCTGAGGAGCTTTTGGGCACTCAGATAAGAGCAGGTTAGGTTAACATCGCAGAGGAAACCCCGACCTTACACGCCTCCTTGTGGACGCGCACAGTCCCGCAGGCGTTCCTGCCGAAATACTGGATCTGACTTGGATCTGAATCTCAAGATTTAACTACGAGTCCACAAGCAATGTGAGAGACATGACCATACAAAAGACAAGAGAAAGACCTTCCAGCAAACCCTAACTACGGACACTGTCAGGACACACAGGAAGGAGGGTCGGGAGCTTCAACCAGCGGTTACACGCCCACCCACCGAGGACCCACAGGCCCCCTCTATTCGTCCGTCGGGAAAGCTCGAACACTGATTGGATGTGGGATATTAAAAGTTGTGATGATATTACGATTGTCTTAGGAATCCTTAATTTTTAGGAAGGCGTCCCGAAACATCCACAAATACGATGTCTGGATGAACTGATGTTTCTTAAACCCGGCTGTGAACCCCTGAAAGTGCATTAAACTTTTTCCCCATACATTTAACTGTTCACAAGGAAAAGAATCGCGCCGGGGACGCTGCGAGTGAGGCCGGCCCTCCCCAGCGTCCCTCCCGCGGATCTTGGATCCCCGCTGCCGCACAGGACGGCGAGCGGGGGCCAGGGGAGCCCCGGGTCGGGCGGCCTGCCGCCCAGGTCCTAGGACCAACAACCCCCTAACATCCGTGTCGAGGCGCGACGGCAGCTGCCCCGGCGCTGGCACGCAGGACCACTCGCCGCTTATAGCCCCAGCCGGGACGCCGCCCCCGGGTCTCGCGACAGTTACCTCCCGAGCCCGGGGCCGACGGAGGCCGCACAGGCACACTGGCGAATGTAAACCGAATACAGCGCCTCGGCTTCCGCGTACTCGCCCTTCTCGAAATGCGCCTGAGCGCCTGCTAAGGTTGCCTGGCTTTCTTGTCCTTGCTGCCCTTCCATAACTGTCGAAGGCTTAACTTGCAATGTGAAATGCGCACTGATTTCGGAGCGACTAAAGCCACTCCCAAGCCTGTGTATTTAAATTTGCTCACAAAACTGGCGCAACGAAAGGTGGAAGTTTGTACCTTTTGAGGACCCGTGTTCTCGCGAGAACTGGTCCGCTACTGGCGTAGCGCGGGAATTCTGGGTATATTTGAATAGACCTTGCGGGTAAGTTTATCCTTTATTGGTCCTGTTTCTTCCCCAGAAAAGCGTTAGATCGATGGTCACCGTGATTTTCAAGTCCGTGGCTAGTGTCGCGAGGCTCTTGCCTCTTGTGACCGAGGCTTGATTGTAGTGGAAACAGAGAAATGAAACCACATAGTTGTGTGAATGACTAATTGGCCTGCGGTCACGTAGCTTCCTCCCGATGCAACAACGTTCACGTTTAGGGAAGAATTAGGAGTCCCGCGGAGGCTGTGGTTACCCGGAGACGCTCCGCGTCCGCGTCCTGTGAGCTTTGCCCCTGTATTAGCTCCAACACTAGATGGCAATCTTAACTTTAGTGACCCTCTGGGATCGTGTAAGGATTAAGTAGCACACTGGGTGGAGTCTGGCCTTTGATACCAGCTTAGAGTCTAGCTGTGTATAGCAAAGAGAAACCCGAATAGTAATTCACTAAATACATTGTATAATTCAAATTAAAATTACATAAATAGCTATCCTACGCTGTGTTCTGTCTTCTTGAGATCCCTTGCTTTTGTTTTACTTCTCAAACTACTTGAGCATCTCAATCAGAAAAAGTAAGGATGAATATATATATATATATATATATATACATATTCATATATGAGATCTTTGCATGGGAGTGCCCCAATGCTATATAAATTGCACAGTTTTTCTTTATTTTTCATTGACTATGACTGAAAAATACAAGCATAGTACATTGATGTTTAAAACATACTAGTAAAAATTATAGGGTTGGCAAGACTACTACCAAAAACAGAAAGCTAGTGTTTTCTGTAATGCTAAAATGTTTTAATTTCTCAGCACCCACTCATTTGATAACACACTTTGGCCAGCACTGAACTAATAAGGACTAAAAACAGCACATGATAAAATAAATCATCTTTTGCTCCCATGAGCTAATGATATATCTTGCCCCCAAAAGTTAAAACATACTAATGTCCTTATCTAAGTCTAAAAAGTATTGAAGATATTACTACCAATTGTATAAAAATATAAAGAATTCTAAGAGTATATTGTGAACAACTGTATGCTGAAAACTGGGTAACTAGATGAAAAGGACAAATTCCTAGGGACAGAAAACCTACCAATATTAAATCAGGAAAAAACAAAATCTGAAGACATATAACTAGTAAGATCAAATAAGTAAAAAAAGAAACCTCTTGGCAAATATAAGTCCCGGACCAGACTGATTAGCTGATGAGTTCTACCAAGTATTTAATATTTAATTGATGATCCAATACCAATCCCTGAACTACTGAAGCTGAACAGAAGGAAACACTTTCTGGCTTATCCTATAAGACCAGCATTGCTCTGATGCCAAAGCCAGAAAAAGGCACTAGAAGAAAAGCACTGGCCAGTATACTGTGGGACACTGATGCAAAAATCCTCAACAAAACCCTAGCCAGTCAGTTTCAGCAGCATATTAAAGAATTATGTACAGTGACCAAGTGGAAACCATTCCTGGACTTGGAGGACAAGTCAACATATGAAAATAAACGTACTACACCTCCATAACAGAATACAGGGAAAAACTACATGGCCATCTCAATTGGTGTTCAAGAAGCATTTGATTAAATTCAAAATAATTTGGTGATTAAAAACAGCAAGCAAGAAGGACTCTATTTCAACTCTGAATATAAAAGTCATATGTGAAAAACCAACAGTCAATACCAATGAAAGACTGCAAGCTTTTCCTCTAAGATCAAGAATAAGGCTCACTTTCACCACTTCTGTTCAACATACTGCTGAAATTCTAACCAAAGCAATCAGGAAAGTAAATAAATAAATAAAGCCATTCAAAGTGGAAAGAAGACATAAAATGATTTCTGTTCATACATGATATGTTCTCATACATAGGTACCCTGAACACGCATACACACACACACGCACACACTTCGAACTATTGAATTATCCAATAAACTGTCAGGATACAAAGTCAACGTGCAAACATCCTTTGTATTTCTACACAATAATAATGAACAACCCAGAAAGAAAAAATAATAATACATAGTAGCACCAAAAAGAATAAAACACTTAGGAATTAACCAAAGTGGTGAATGACTTGTACAATGAAAACTTCTAAACACTGTTGAAAGAGATGAAAGAATGACATCCCTTCTCACAGGACGGTTATAGACTGGAAGACTTAACAATGCTGAGAAAACTAGATAGCCACCTGCAAAAGAATGAATTGGGAGGCTTACTTTATATCATATAAAAATTAACTCCAAATGGATCAATGACCTAAACATAAATGCTTAAATTATAAACACTTAGGAGAAAACAGAAGGCAAAGTTTTCACTACATGGAATTTGGCAGTGATTTCTTGGGTATCACACCAAAGGTACACAACACAAAGGCTATATAAATCAATACAATAGAAAATTTTTACTTCATGAAAATTAAAAACCAAAAGAGTCCAGTGCAGAAATGGGCAATAGGCCTGAATGGACTGGAGAGTTACTGTTCAATGGATATAGTTTTAATTTTGCTTTTTCTGGAAATGGATGATGATGGTGGTGAGTAGAATGAGTGTAGTTGGTACTACCCTAACTATACATTTAAATGCTTAAGATAGTAAATTTTGTTATATGAATGTCTTCATATACTTTCTGTTGCTGTAACAAAATACCTAAAGTGGAGTACTTCACAAAGAAAAAGGTTTTGGAGACCAAAAGTCTGAGACTGAGCAGCCCCACCTCTTGGGTCTCTAAAAAGGGCACAGTGGCTCCATCAGAACATGGCAGAAGAGCAGAAGGAACAGCAATATGTAGAAGGAACCCAGTGTGCAGCGGCTCATGCTCTGTAGCCAACTGCTTTCACAGGAACTAAGTCCCATATGCCAGCATTATCCCTTTCTACAGGTAGCACACTCAGTAACCTAACTGCCTTTCTCCAGACCCCACCTCTTAAGGCAGGTCCCACCACCTCCACACGCACACTGAAGGCAGACTCACAGCACAGAAACTCCTGAAAGACACACTCCAGCTCTTCCCAAACCCTAGCAGTGTGCTTTGTCACACTGTTCAAAATAGAAAAAAGAAATCAACTAGAAGGCATATTGCTATCATTTGAGATATCTGCAACATTACGTTGAAGTTATTACTGTTTCTCTTTCCTTTGATTAATCTACTATAGTTTCTACTTTATAAAGGTGATTGCCCTATTTATTGTATAATGTTAATCGATATCCACAGATAATCTTAAATATTATATTTTTATTGTGAATTGCAGCTTTTAGCATTATAAGTATTCTTGATTGTGATTCAGCACACCAACAAATTAAAGAAAAACTCAATAGCTACAGGAAAGGCATTTTTAAAAATTCGACTCTTTAGTAACCTAGGACTTCCAGGGGGCACATCTAACTTATTAAAGTATACCGACAGACTACAGCAAATATGATACACGTGCTAAAGTACTCTGAGATTCAGAATAATATAAGGGTGCCCCAGATCATTACTTCTATTATTCAGCATTGTACTGGGGATGCTAGCCATGATGAGATGAGAAAAGCACACAAAAGGTAGGATGACTGGAAAGAAAAAAATCATTAAACACCAATTCTAAGACTTTCCCTACGAGATAGCAAGATCTGGTCCTAAAGAACCCCAAGTATAAATGAAACATTATGTTTTGGGCACAGAGAGAGAATGACAAAGAGATCAATGGTGATGGGGGCTGCTATACACACACACACACACGTCAACATGCACACACACACATACACACATATACATACAACACACACACACATACACACTTGATTTTATATGTAGCTGCACACTGGAAAGAATGGACTTCAATTAAGGATACAAATGGTAAAAAATAAATTTGACCCTTACCAAATTCACAGCAATCAGTTCCAAATGTTTTCAAATTTAAATGTGAAAGGGGAAAGAATAAAAGCATTTAGAACCTAACACAGCATCTTCATAACCCCAGGTAAGGAATGGTTTTATAAACAACATGTCTTCTCTGTTCTTGCTTTTTCCCATTTCCATTAATTATAGAGACGGAGTATGAAGATGTCCAAGTATGACGTAGTCCTGTCTGTTTTTGCTTCACACGGTCAGTGAGGTTTATTAACAATTAGAATAATGTCCCCCTGCTGAACTGGCCTTTTATCACTAGAGCACACACAGCACAGTTCTTTTTCTCTCTAGTAATAGTCATTGTCTTGGAATCTATTATAAACTTCTAGAACCACACATGCTTTCTGATCCTTACTACTTGCCTGCTAAACTTTCTCTCATCCTCTTAAATTTTGTGTGTGTGTGTGTGTGTGTGTGTGTGTGTGTGTGTGTGTGTGTGAGTGTGAGAGAGAGAGACAGGGTCTCGCTGTGCAGCTCAGGCTGGTCTGAGCTCACTTTGTGGCCCAGGCTGCTCTTGAACTCACAACCATCCTCCTGCCTCAGCCTCCCGAGTGCTGGGATTACAGGCGTGCACCACCACACCTGGCCTATATTTTTTATTAGTATATATTTGTCATACATATTGATCACATTCATTATAGGCAATTTGCACATAATGTATCCCTTTTTTGTTTGTTTTTTTTTTTTTAATACAGGGTATCACTATGCAGTCCAGGCTGGCCCTAACCTATGTAGCCCAGGCTAACCTTGAACTTGAAGCAATCATTCTGCTTCAGCCTCCAGAGTGGTAGAATTACAGGCATGCACCACCATGCCCAGTTCTACGTAGTGTATCTTAATTCTTTTTATTTCCATTCCTCTTAACCTATCTTTGCTTTTTAAAATATATTTTGCAAAAATGCATTTAAATTATTTAGCTCCTTTCCATTTAATTATCAATAAAGCTGGTTTAAGTTTGCCACCTTTCTATTTTGTAGTTCTCATCTACACTTTGTTCCTTTTTTCTCCATTCCTTTAACTAGATGGTTATTACTGCATTTTTCTGTATTATTTTTCTTTCATTAATCAGCTTTATTAAGTATGATTTATATTGCTCTTATATTTTTTAATTTAATTTTAACTCTCTTAGGAACCTAAATCTCTTTTTATAAAGAGCTAATACAGCAGTTTGTTTTTATTCAGTTTCACCAGTTTCTTTTCCTCCTCTAAATCTCAACTAAAAAAGAAATACCTTACTTTAAGAATTAAAAATACTCCGAGCATGGTTGCACACACCTGTAATCCCAGCACTCAGGAGACTGAGGCAGGGGGACCGCTGCAAGTTCGGGGCCACCCTGGGCTACAAAGTGAGTTGAAGATCAGCCTGAACTGCATAGCGAGACCCTGTCTCAAAAGGACAAAAAAAAATTAGAAATACCAATGTTAAGTGTACAGTGTACATGCAGTCATGTAATCACCACCAAAAACAAGATAGAGCAATAACACCCGCTGCAGTGCTCCGTCCCATCCCTTAGGGTCTGTGCCCACCCCTCTCTCACCTCAGGCACTCCTTCTATCACTACGGCTTTTTTATTTTCTAGAAGTTCATATAAACAACATCATAAAATCAGCTGTCTTTTCTGCCTGGCTTTTCTCACGTAGCTCAGTGCTTTGAGAATTTTCCATATTGTTGTATGTTTCAGCTTATTCTCTTCTATGGCCCAGCAGTACTTCACTGTGTTTATACTACAATGCTACACATTCATATGTTGATGGTTTCTTTCACATAAATGTTTTATTTTTCCAGTTTTTGGCTATTATCTTTTCTTTGTACCGAGAATCAAACTCAGGACCTTGTGTTTGCAAGGCAGGTGCTGTGCCACTGAACTACATCCCTGGTCCTTTTAGCTATTATCAATAAAATATTTGCATGCAAATTTTTGTGTAGACATGTTTTGATTTCTCCTTAGTAAATTTATCTGAGTAAGGTTGCTGGGTCTATACGTATTTATATGAAATAATTAGTACATGTATGTTTAAATGCAGGGGAAACTTCCAATCTTTTCTAAAGAAAGTGTACCGTTTTCCTTTCTATCAGTGATGCGGGAGACTTTGAGTTGCTCTATATTCTCTTTTTTTTTTTTTTTTTTTTTTTTGCAGTACTGGGGATCGAACTCAGGACCCTGCGCTTGCCAGGCAGGCGCTGAGTTGCTCTATATTCTCATCAACACTTGTCAGTTTTAATTTTAGCTATTGGATTTCTCTAAATTTCCCTAGAAATTTAAACTACATAAAATGAGAAAATTCTTAAATAATAACTAACCTTAAGCCTCAATGTGCACTTTTTCTTTTACTTTTAGAGAAGTCTCTTGAGATCAAATAGCTCTTGTACAAAATTTTATAATACATCAGCTTCTTCGGTTTCACCTGGTTCTCTTAAATTCAACTAAAATATAAATTAATGATTTTTGTGTTTAGAAAGTTTAAGTGTACTTTCTCATCTATATTCCTGAAATTTTCTAGCATGAACCTGTTATTTCTATATTCGATATATGTCAGAAATGAATTGAGAAAATAATCATAAAAATAGACAGTAGAGGGCAATATAATATCGCTGTTTTCATTTTGAAGCCCCAATAGGCAACATTGTGGAGCTACTTCAGCAAATTTAGTACCCCTGGTTTTTAAAAGTCGGGTAACATAATTTTTCCTCCCATTCTAAATGAGGACTCTGTGTGATCTCTAAGGAGTCACACTCTGCACTTCTTAATCACTTGACACTGGTCTAGTATGTTCAGGATACCACAGGGTCTCCCCCACTTGAAGCAGAAATGGTATAATACATCTACTGTCCCTTCTGTACCCTTCTCCCCTTCTTCAATTCACAGCACGACTCCCCTCAACACAACTAAAATATTTAAATGAAGACAAAGCAAACACCATGTTATCCAGAAGTTAAAGGAAACCTAGGATAAACACATTATTTTTCTTCAGTATTATTTTTCTTACTTGTACACACAATACCACGTACAAATCTAAAAAACCAGCTCTGGGAATAAATATGACATCATGGTGTACTCTAACAAAACAATTTTTAACGAAGTTAGCATTTGTGAATCACAGCGGGTCAGTGATAGTTGCTGCTTGTAAGGCACTGGCTTATTTTTACAGCCTCAGTTGGTTCCCTCATTTCAATACTTGGGCCTACTGTACTACTTTGAAATATAATATAACCTGGGCCAAATTTGATGGTAAAGATTAACTCAGCATTACTAAACTGAAAGTGAGTCAGTTCTTGCTTATTTGTAAGAATAAAAATCATTTCATTATCTTTTCTCCAATATACTACCCTAACCCTATCCATCTAACTTCTCTCCAAGTGTTTGTTTTAAATGGTTAATTTTGTTTCTCTTTGTCCATTTCATGGGATGGAGGGACTTGTTAAGTGTTGTTATCTTGAAATTTCATTCAGGTTAAATAAAATGAATCAATTCAAGTCATAGTATGGGTTGTTTCTCTAGTACTGTTTTTAATCAAGACAAAGATCTCCCAGACATTATGGCAGATTATTAAAATTTCCACAGATTATGAAGAGTTGTAAAGCTTTTACAATAGTAGACAATGTGTGTGTGTGTGTGTGTGTGTGTGTGTATATATATATATATATATATATATATGAAGTTAGACTCATAAACTATGAGTTTGCTTTTAAAGACTTGGTTTTTGAATCAAACTGAACACAAAGTTCAACCAGATAGCAACTCAGGATTTATATGAAATAATTAGTACAGGGAAAAATTCGAGGGGTCAAAGCTTCAGGAATCAACATGTGATTTTGCAACTGAAGGAGAGGGGAGTGTAATCGACAGGTCTCAGTAGGAAACAGAGCTGTCACAACCCAATGAGTTCCCTGTGGACTCCTAGGTAGGAAAGGGGAGAGGACAACCATCTACCCGGGCATCAGACCATGGACCAAGAATCATAACTGTGAGCAAAATATCCTTCATAACCCTCTTATACTAGCAGAGCTAGTGACAAGTGCCATCTCTACAACCCTGAAAACTCTTTCAATTGCCAAAACAGAGATCCCTGGGAAACAGAAAATCCTATAAATAGTACAATTAAATTCAGTAAGAAATACATATATATTCTCTTGGGCAGATTTCTGCTAGGATATTATTTTCTAATTTGGGGCACTATTCCATTCTGGTGCTTATTCACAAAGAAAAATGGAAAAGAAGGTAGGTGTTAAATTTAGAAAAGTAACTCACGAGACATATCAGACAAATAGAGTATATATATGTACATATGTAAACTGCGGAATAGGAGGAGCGTAAGATACCTAATACTCATAGAGCACGAAATCTACGAAAAGCAACAAAGGCATTAGATCTTTGTAGTATGATATACTAAGTATGTAAGAGACATATAAAGAACTTAGTATGTGAGATTTTGATGCGGTTGGGCATGGGGGACATTTGTTGTGGCAGGTCCTAAACCCAGGAAATACAGTAAAATCCACGACTACTCAGCAGACTGTCTGGCCAGCTACCACTATAGCTGCAGGTGCGCTTGCCCAAGCCTATCCTGGAGAGCAAGCGATGTCACTGGTCTCAGGCACGCCGCATCAAATGGAGACCGCTGGCTAAAACCTCTGCTAATGTCCTCTATATTCCATCTGGGGAAATCTGATGGGGCAGAATGAGAATTAGAACTTCAGGACTTTATAGAACCCACATCCTGGTACTGTAGTAGTTTTTCTACCCCACTGGCACGTTGTATTAGTATGTTGCTGGGATAAAATCCCTGATGTACACAATGTAAAGGAGGAAATGGGATATTTGGCTTATGGTTTCAGAGTTTTCAGTTCATGGTCAGCTGGCTCCAAGCAGACACAGGGGAGGGGTGCCAATGAAAGACGTATCCTCCAAAGGCATGTCACTCACCCACCTCTTCTGCACCTAACAGCACATTCAGCTATGAACATCAGTAGATTAATCCAATGATGAGTATGGGGCCCCCATGATCTCAACACTTCTCCAGAAGCCTATTAAGCCAGTCAAGCTGACAAGATTAACAGGCTCACATCCCACCCCATCTAATGCTGTTAATCTACCCCGACACTTCCTCCTTGTTGTTCACTGTGTATTTCAAGTTGATTCAATAATCCTTGGATTTCAGTCACCCTCATCTGTTTTGTAGATGTTTTTGTTCTGTGACCTCTGGAACATCTTGCTTAAACCCTACTCCATACCAACATAATTTCCCACAAAGCATCTGAAAACAGACATAGACTTAAAAGGCAGGCCTTTTCCTTTTACTTAAGCATATGACTTCACTATTTGTCCTAAATTTACCCAGACTCTAAACTTCTTCTGATTGCTTCTCATTGCTCACTATTCTTAATCTGCAACAGGTTAAACTCACATTTTCAGGATCAAAAATTTTTCACCTTCACAGCATACATATTTTGGCTACTGTAACAATGTTGCATATTGCTCTTTTATGTATTGCCTCTACTAAATATCTGCCAAATCTCAACAAATAACCTGGATAAAATAGTGCTAAAGTCTGGTCTTTAGCCACAAAATTAGAGGACATGCGTTCACGAGAAACGAATAGAGAACATTATTAGCTATATAAAAGAGTAAAATATCCACTACTGATCACATTTTTTCTTTTCTAAACTAATGATAATAAATCAACAGATGTATATCAAGAATCTCTCCTACAGCAACAGATTTTTTTTTACAATGAAAAGTCCAGCATGCTACTAATGTTTCACTGAAATTTTAACTACAAAATGTTTTATGAATTTATAATGCAATACAACTAGAAATCAATCAGAAAAGTAAATGCAGATATTACATAAATGCATGGAAATTAAATATTACAATCTTGAATAATCAATGAATTACATAAGAAATAAAAAAGACAGTTCCTAGAACTAAGTAATAGTGCCACAACAGCATAGCCACATCTAAGGATGTAAAGAAAGTGGTCCTATGAGGGAAGTTCACAGCTGTGAAAGCTGAAACCACAGAAGCAGAGTGAGCCCTTCTATATAAACTAATGATTTTCCAGGACCCAAGGTTGTAGGGAAATAACATTCCAAACCCAAAGCTAGTAAAAGGAAAGAAATTATAATGATCAGAACAAAAATCAAAGCAATTGAGACATAAAAGAAAATTACAAAGAAGAGAAGAGCTGGTTCTTTGAAAGAATAAATAAAATAGATAAATCCTTATCCAATCTTGCCAAAAAAGAGAAAACTGAAATCAGTCCAAATAAGAAATGAAAAAGGTGAAATCACAATCAACCACTGAAATTTAGAACATAATAAGCAATTACTTTACAAACCTGTACACAATTGGAGAATTCCAAAGAAATGAAGATTCCTATATACATAGGAATAACCAAAACTGAACCAAGATATAAAAACCCTAAATAATCCAGTAACAGCAAAGAATTTAATCAGTTTTTTAAAAAAGCTACCAATTAAGAAAATTCCAGACAGATTCACCACTGAATTCTACAATTTCAGGGAAGAATTAACACCAATGCTTCTCAGCTCTTTAATGAAACTGAAAGAGAACTTCCTAAGTCATCCCTGGAAGCTAGCATCACTGATTCCAAAACCAGAGAAGGATCTAACCAAAAAAGCAACAGTGTGTTAGTTACTTTCCTTGTTACTGAAACAAAAGACCCAACACCCAGTATTAATGGAGGAAAGGTTACTTAGCTCACAGTTTGTAGTGGTTTCAGTTCATACTTGGTTGGCTCCAAGGTGGGCTGCACCAGCACAGGGGCATCTCAGAGCCAAAAGAGTTCATGGCAAGTAGAAGACAGCAAAGGCAAGCAAGTCACAAGCAACAGTAGCTGCTTCCTTCTGCTCCTTTTATATTCCATCTAGGCTAACTGGGTTAGGGTGGCTGTCAAATCAATCAGGGAACTACTTGAGTAATCACACACCCTTAATCCCAGCATTACACACTCTAGATCCAGCCACCTCTGAAAAGACCCCCACCCCACTATGACTGTATGAAGCTTTAGGGGTACACCTAGACACAAGCTACAACATTCTGCTCCTGGTCCCCCCAAAGACTCATGCACATCCCTTTATGCAAAAGGCACTTAGTCCATCTCTCTGAGTTGCCAGAATGCTAATATTTTCAGCATTGATGAAAAGCCCAAGTCCAAAGTACACTCTGAGACCTAAGGCAAACTCAGCTGCGAGCCCCGTACAAACGAAAAGAAAGTTAAATAATTTCTAATATACGAAGACACAAGATAAACATTCCCATTCCAAAAGGTGCAAATAGGGGGATACAAAGGAATGGGACCAAAGCAAGGCCAAAACCCAGCAGAGCAAACATTAATTCCCATAGTTCTGCATTCACCATCTGAGGCAATCTGTGGGAATATGTGAACTCCAAAGGACTTACATGTCTCCAACCTTACCATACTGCTGGTATTTATAGCTTTCATGGCTTTTTCCTTGGGCTGGTTCTGCTCCCTCTTTGCAGTTTTCCTCAGATCCGTGTTTCTAGCTTCTCCAACCTTCAGGGTTTCCACTGCACCTTCACCTTCACACTAACAGCTTCACACATTGCCCACTCAGAGGCACACTGCCTGCCTTTCCAGGCCTTCTGAATTCTGGATGGAAGCCTTCCCGACCCCATAACTCTTGCATTCTGCATGCACCTAAAACCAGTAGGTGCATGATGCCGAGGTCCACCACCAGGGAGCAGTAACCAGGGTTCCCTCTTTCTTGGTTGTAGGAGTTGAGTGCCTATGAACCAAATCCTGAGGAACAACTTACTGAGGTCACTGCCATTCTGGAATATGGTGCTTGGGGGCTCTCTTATCAAAGCAAAGTCTTTCATTTTTGTAATTTTGAGGCTGTAAAGGCTGTATTCCTGCTGTTTGGTATGATTTCTTCAAGCTACCTTATTCTCCTGTTCCTTCTCAGCTACCAAGTTCCCCTCTGCTCCATCTTTGCAGTCCATGGATTCACTGGAATTCACTGCTTCCTTTCTGGCCAAACTCAGTGTTTTAAATCATTCTGCTTGGCTCTTTGTTCTTGATTCTCAACATAGATCTGGCTAAAAGTCCCCAACAGTAGTCACATCACCGCCTTAACATTAGACTTGTCTTAAATTTTTTTGTGAAAGATTAGCTAGTCCACTACCTTTAATCAAAGCAAAGTCCGTGGTTATGAGAAAAATGTAGACAAACTTTCTGCCAAAGCATAATATACATCACTTGGAGTCCAACAGCCAGTGCAGTCCTTCCCAACAGAAACCTCCTGACACTGGTCTTTACCAGTGGCATTTCTATCAGCATTCTGGTCTTCTGAGCTCTGACCAGAATCTCCCATCCGGTACAGGCTAAGGCTTTCCAGGACTGATTTTTCAGCCAGTATTGCCAGGCCTTTCCAAACTCATCCCATAAGCCAGTTTCAAAGGCTTCTGAGCCCCATTGGTCAGGTACAGTCATGGCAACAACTCCACTTCTCTGGTACCAAATGCTGTCTTAGTTAATTTTTCTCATTGCTTAGAAAAAATACCCAATGCCCAAAGTTAAAGGAGGAAAGGTTTATTTAGCTCATAGTTTGTAGAGGTTTTAGTCCATGGCTGGCTCCAAGGCAGAGGGGCAACAGTTCATGGTAGCAGAAGACAGCAAAAACAATGAGAAAGAGAGAGCAAAAAAGGGGGAAATAAGCCTCTTTCTTTCCCTTTTATCTTGTTCAGACTGCTGGGATTAGGGTGGTGCCAACCCAATCAGTGGACTGTCACAGCAATCACTCACCCTTAATCCCAGCACTCAGTCCCAGCATTGCACTACAAATCAATCACTCTCTATATTCACCCACCTCCAAAAAACCTCATGACTGCATGAGGCTTTGGGGACATCTAAATACCAACCGCAACACCACTCTTGTTCAAAATAGTACTCAAAATATTAACCAGAGCAATTAGACAAAACAAAGAAATAAAAAGGATACTTATAGGAAATGAAAAAGTCAAATTACTATTTACAGATAGTATGATCCTTTATGTAAAATACACCCAAGAAATGCAATCAAAAAATTTCTAGAACTGATAATCAAGCTCAGCAGTGCAGAGTACAAAAATCAATTAACATTCCTGTAGTGACTCTGAAAAATAAATTAGGAAAAAATTACCATTCACAATAGCAGTGAGAAAAATTAAATACTTAGTAACTAACCTAACTAAAAAAGGTGAAAGACCTCACAACAAAAACTGCACTCTGGGGAAGGAGATCAAAGAGAACGTCAGAAAATATTTCATGTTCCTGGGACAGCAAGAATCAACATAGTCAAAATGGCTACACTTCCAAAACATTATGTAGCATTAACTCAATCCCAAACAAAACACAAACAGCATTCTTTACAGAACTGAAGAGAACAATCCTAAAATTCCTGTTGCAAGCAGAAAAACCCAAGGATATAAAAAACAATCCAAGGTAGCAATAGTAAAGCAGAAGGCATCACAATCCTAGACTTGAAGTTACATTACAAAGCTATAGTGATAAAAATAGCATGGTACTAGCACAAAAACAGACATATAGATCAATGAAACAGAACACAGGATCCAAAAACAATCCTATGCACATTCAACTATTTGATCTTGAACAAAAGAGCCAAAAACGCACGCCAGAGGAAAGGTAACCTCTTCAATAAATGGTGCTGGGAAAACTGGCTATCCACATGCAGAAGACTGAGTCTAGAACTCAATCTTTCCCCATGCACTAAACCAAAATAAAAATGGATCAAAGATCTAAATGTTGAAACAGAAATAATTTGCCAAAAGTTCTGACAGATAACTCTTGAAGTCATAGGTATAGGCAAGGACTTCCTTAATGGAACTCCAGTTGCATAGAAAATAGTACCAATAAACAAAAAGTGAGGTCATATTGTTTAAGAACAGCTTCAGTACAGCAAAAGAAATAACCCATAGAGTAAAGAGACAATCTAGCAAATGGGAAAAAAAAAATCTGCCAGCTATTCCTCACACAGAGGACCAATAACTAGAATATAGAAAGAATTAAAAAAAATTAGACCCCCACCAAGAAAAGACATTTAAAAATGGGCAAGTGAGACAAATCAATAATTCTCATAAGTAAAAGTGGCCAATAGATACATGAAGAAATGTTCAACATCACTGGCCATTAGAAAAGTGCAAATTAAAACAACACTGAGATTCCATTTTACCCCAGAAAGAATAGTCTTCATCAAGAAATCAAATAATAAATTCTGGCAAGGTTGTGGGAAAAAAGAAACCCTCTACAATGGTAAGAGGAATATAAATTAGTACAACCACTATGGAAAACAGCAGGGAGCTTTCTCAAAAAAAAAAAAATTCCATTCAACCTAGTTATTCCCCATCTAGGTATCTTCCCAAGAGTTAAAGACATCATATTACAGTGGATATATGCACATCCATGTTTATTATAGCAACACATTTCATAATAGCTAAATCTTGGAAGCAGCCTATATGTCTAGTGACAGATGAATGGGTAAAGAAAATGTGGTATTTACACACACTCTGAAGCACTACTCTGTGATGAAGGATAGACTTGAGATATTGGTAGGAAAATAGGTGCATGTTGAGACTGTAATATTGAGTGAAATAAATCAGACACACAAGCTTATATATCACACCACTTCTTATATGAAAAACCCAAAATATAAATAAAGTTCAAAATAAAACATAAATAATAGGAAGCAGGGAGATAGATCTTGTCAAACGGGAAGGGGATCCGAAGATGGAGGGGGGGGTATACCGGGGAGGGGAAGGGCACAAAAACAGAACCGAGGTGTACTGTGTCCAGGCGCCAACTCCCAGTAAGGGTGTCACCACCACGCACTGCAGCACGGACTGAAAACAAGACAACTGAAATGAAGTAAAGGAACAGCATCTCTCAAAATCCTAAAAAACGAACATGTCTGTGTCAGTTCTTGTCAGTGCAACTGAGCTTCCTATATGACAGTGTAAGAGTCAATGCCAGATGCTTCTCTTGGATAGACTAAAACAACAGGTTTAAAAACAATTCACATTATAAAAAGTCTCCTAAAATGCCATCTCCTTATTTCTAAAAATAGAACATAGAACATAAAAAATATTTAATACTTTTTCAGTTTAAGGGCCATCATGATAAATTTTTAGAAAGGGCAAAAAAAAAGAAAGGCCCATTATGAGGGTGTACAACACCCACTCTTTTAGAAGTATTTCTATTGATGAATTATTGATTTTTTAACTGAATGAGTTACATTAATATGTACTTAATAGGAAAATAAAATATCAATTTTTAATTATGTAATGAGTGTTCAGAACATTAACATTTTTAATATCAACTGTTTACCTGCCTATAAAATCTAAAAAGTAACCGCAGAAATACATTCCTGTGTGAACTACAGTGAAATACAAATAAAACTCTACCACAGAAATAATCTTTGCTTCAATTACCACACCTAGAGGCAGTCTTCACACATGACAGCAACACGTTCTATACACAGGTCTTGCTTACACTGACAGCACATGTGTTTGGTTTTGCTGTGCCTTTTTTGGTAGGACATACTTGACATCTTGCTGGTTTTGCTGTTTTGTTAGGGGGTTCTTGTGCTATTCACCTGTCTGTTCACAAGTCTGCTCCAGAATTCTTTTGCAGGGTTCTTTGAGCAGATACATACTGCTCTTCCTCTCTTGTAATTGATCACTTATTAATTACAGTCCCGATCCTCTAAGAAAATTTCTCCAAAATTCTATGCTTGTTTTCTTTGTAAACTATGAAACTATGCTTGACATAATTACAGAAAACACAACTATAGCCTGATGCTTTGAGTTCCAAGTGACTGCATAGTTGCTGCATAACTCATCAACAACATCTACTCCACCTTTTGTTTTGTGATCAAATGTGATCATTTCTGGCTTCATTTGTGTTGAGAATTCACTATCAATCCTTTTTCATTGTTTTTGGTTTTCTGATATAGGACCTTGCTACATAGTCCAGACTAGCCTTGAACTCACTATGTACAACCAACTAACCTTGAACTCATAGAATCCTCCTGCCTCAGCCGCCTAAGTGCCACTTCTCCATAAATCCTTTAGATTCTGACAATTAAAATGATAAAGTCCTGCTATGAAAGCTTTTAGTTCAGACAGTGAGGTGTCATGATAAGTATTTTTGGGTATTACTATTGATGCATATAGAATATTTTCTTATATTTCATTATTAGTGTATTTCAAAGTATTTTACAGCAATCATGCATTAGAAACAATTTCCAACATTGAATTACAGTACTGACAGTCCGTCCAATAGGTTTCACCCCGGGAAGAACCTAATAACATTTTCTGACCTAGTTCTAACATTGGATAGTTCAGGTATTCATGACCATGTCGTAGCATATTGACCAGTCAAACACTTACATTACTGTTTTCTTCCCCATCTGAATCAGGGCCTTCATCTCCCCTCCTCCACCCGGCATGTCTCGCCAGCTTCCCTGCTGACATGACCCGAGTCAGCCTCGGCACCTGAGCCACCTGACCACACACTTTTACCACACCCCCATGGCTGTAAAAGTGAATTTTCATACCGTATTGCACTGAATTGGGCTAATTCTATAAGAAAAAGTAAAAAGGAAACATGTAATAAAACAAATTATAAACACAAAATGTAATAAGGAGAATAATGTGGGTAAAACTCACCCATGTGCACTTGAACACACACATATTCACCTTGCCATTTGCCAGACCAAGTGGGTGAACACACAGATTGCTTCCTGTAATCGCCCACTGCAGCTCCTGAGATGCACAGTCAGATACCACTATGCTGAGGTACATGTTTCCATTAGAAAAATATGATCTGGGTGTTTTTTACCTACCATAATGCCCCTTGGTTTTAAGTAAATACAGCCCAAAACAGAGTTCATTTCCTTACAATACAGGATTAGTGTTAATTCTCCAAACTCAACTTTGTTCACTTACATGCTTCTTCCATCCCATATCTACCTTCCCAAGATTTTATAATAAATTAGCAACCTTGACATTATAGAAAAGTATTTATTTGGAGTATTTCCACCACAGTGTTATATAACCAATCATAAAATATACAAAGGATAGCTAGGTAGAAAATGAGATCAACTTCCTAAATTTTATATTAGTTAGCCTCTTTAATTCATGGTTGTATTTCTGTGCAACAGTTCATCTACTATCTTTATATATATATATTGTGTGTGCAAAAATACAACTATAAAATAATGAAGCTGATTTTCATATAAAACTAATGGAAATCAACCTCATTACACATAATTCTACACACTACGTCTAATTTACAGTTATCTACATGCACCTCTGCTTATCCCACTGCACTGTGGCACAGGGGGCAGAAGGCGTAGCTGCTGATCTCCTGAGCGTGCACACAGTGCTTGCACACGCTGCACATCCAGAACTGGTACTCGGTGATGGGGCTTCCTGTGGCCACACACGTAGGCAGCTTCCCTTCTCCACTGTAAAAATGAGCAGAAGACACCTGATTACATTTTAACATCTCTAAGCAATCACACCTAATGTATTTAATATAATTAAAACCTGAAGAATGAAAAATACTTCAAGATAAACTTCAAATAAGTCTTATTTCAAAAAGTATTTTTCAAATAAAAACTTCATTTCCAATGAAAAATAAAGCACTAATAAACTTTAATATGAATAACAGAGTGTACTCTTAAAGTAAGTTAATTAGAAATTCAATGCTTTAATTACTGAATTATACATTAAACATAGAAATCCAAGCTTCTAGAAAGGAACAATGACATCTACCGATTATAATTAGCCTACCCTTCAAGAAGGCTGTCCAACTCAGATTTCCTGGTATCTTTTGGAGTATGCTTGGTAAAAATTTCTAGAGCGAGATCTTCGTATTGCTGTTTCTGTTCTGAACTCAGGCTCTCTAAGGATTCCAGTTTAATAAAAGCTTTTGAACAAGTGCCAAAGGCTCTACTGGCACACGCACAGAGTGCCAACAGAGAGTAGATCTCAACTGCAGGAATAATGTCTTCATAGTCTCGCAGGTGAAGAGCTATGAAAGAGGACAATCAAGGCTTTAGAAAATGATCATGAACACTCTCAGCAAAGGTTATACGTTGTGTTCCAGTTTAACATCCATGAACTCTAACAAAGAAAAAACAGCTGAGAGACAAGTGCACTACTAGGATACGTGATCTCCAGGTTCTGTGAAGCCAACAAACAGCTCGGATCCTATAAAAATAAGCCCCACCAAGCCAGGACCAGTGGTGCACTCCTGTGAGCCCACCTACTCAGGAGTCTGTGGCAGGAGGGTTACAATCTCCACGAGTTAGCGAGACTTTCTGTCACATGAAAATAAAAGACTGCAGGAGTAGTTCAGTGGCAGAGTGATGGCCTCACATGCACAAAGTCCTGAGTTCAGTGCCCAGTATCACAAAATCTAAAAATAATTTAAAAATCCACCACTAAATGATGCACATTGTCGAGCCAATTTAAAAAGATATACACAGATAAAAGTTTTTGGTGTTGAAACATGCACCTTGTATTCCACTTAGAAATTTCAGGGGGTCTACGGCCATACCACCCTGAACGCACCCAATCTCGTCTGATCTCGGAAGCTAAGCAGGGTCGGGCCTGGTTAGTACTTGGATGGGAGAAATTTCAGGGGGCCCAGGATATAGCACCTGCCTGGTAAGCACAAGGTCGAGTTCAATTCCCGGTACCCACCCCCCAAAAAGAAATTTCGGTGGCATTCCGAAAATGCAATACTATATTGTTAGTCATAATTCTCTCAGTATCATATTTCTTTTTGAAAAAAAGCAAAGCAACATGAAATCATATGTTTACTCTTTCTGTTCCTTTGGTTGGATAATGCTTGTTTGTCTTAATGAAACAATACACCTTTAAGAAAAAAGAAATGAAAATGAGCTGCTAAATTACCAGTTCATACCATTTATTTTGGTAGCTGCTCTACTTCGGCAATTTTTCTAAACTTGAGATGCTGTCTTTCTTTAAAAATGTAATGCAGGCCCGGTGCAGTGGCACATGCCTGTAATCCCAGCACTCAGGATGCTGAGACAGGGGATCATGTGAGCTCAAGGCCACCCTGAGCTACACAGGGAGCTCAAAGCCAGCCTGCACTGCATAGCAAGACCCTGTCTTATAAAAAAATTAAATTAAAAAATTAAAAATAGACTGCAGAATTAACACCAGATTTGTAATTAATTTGTTTCTTTTTCTTCTTTAGACCTTGCAGTCTTAATATCTTACTGTGGTATACTGGAATATTCATAAAATAAGTAAAATAATATATTCATGTATTTTCTAATTATACTCCTATAAAGTGATTCAAAAGGTCAAGTGTTGACAAAGTTCAGTGGAAGACATTTATAAAAATATATTTTCACAATTAATACAACTGTCTAATTTCATACCTGTAATGTAACAGGCAATACTTTATAGGGCATATATTGGATCAGATAATTTTATCACTGAAAGACAAAAAAATCTGAAGTATATGGATATCTTCAACCCCTTGGTAAAGAATCCCTAAGGTCTAAGTTTTCTTTCAATGTAAATCTAGAAATTGTATAAAGTTTACTCATATATTAACTGGTTAAAATTAAATGAAGGTCAGTTATAAAAATAAAATTCTTTTATACAATGAATCATCAATCAAAAATGTCATATAGATTCACTGTCAATGAAACAATAATAGGAATAGGCTGCAAAAGAAATGTCTAGAGCATGTAAGAAAACTATGAATCATTAGACAAATAAACCACGAGTAAGTTTTAGGTTTTTTATTTTGTTTTGTTTTGTTTTTGTCTTTTTGAGTCAGGGTCTCGCTATGTAGTTCAGACTGGCCTTGAACTCACTCTGTAACCCAGGCTGGCCTCAAACTCACAGAGATCCTCCTGCCTCCACCTTCCAAGTGCTAGGATTACAGGCACACACCACCACAGCCAGCTCACAAATAGATTTTTAAAATTGACTTTTCTAGATTAAAAAATCTCATAACATACCAAGGATCCAAATATTAATATATTGAGTTAATGCAATTCTAACCCAGTGGGTTCCTACTCTCTAAAAGATTAAGTTGATCTGGATGAACAAATATACAAAAATCTATTTCAGAAGTAGAGAAACAAACAGCTTAAGTCCCAGATGTTATATATAAAAGTAAATAAGATGAAAGTAGCAGCACAGAAATACATGAACAGAAAACAACTATCTAGGATAGACTAAGCATGTATATAAATTAAGTTTTCTGAAGGTAGAATTTCAAATCTGTAAAGGAAGAATATATTTTTAATAACTGGCTTTAGGATAACAAAAGAACTTACTGTAAAATACACTATGTAACAACCTTGGAGTGAAAGACTACTTACACATGACTCCTAAGTGAAAACCACAAAAGAAAAGACTGCCGGGTATGACATACTAAACCACTATTAATATCATCATCTCAGTTACAACTTACTAAGAGCTCACAAATCCCAGCACCATTATAAGTAAATTTTCTTTTCAAGAACTTCTCAATCATTAAAACAGTTGTGTGCGGAAGATACCATTATATACACTTTACATAAAAAAGACCCTGAAAGGCTAAGTAATGACGATTTATAAATACTGGGGGAAATCAATATATATAAAAGAGATTATATGTAATCTCTAAAGAACTCATACAAATAACAACAAAATCACCCTTACAGAATTTCTAGAAACATTCAATTACAAGAATTTATCTAAAACCTTTTTAAAAAATAATCCTTCTATGAGAATACAGATCGACGTCTATCAGGGCTCAGATGTGACAGACACTTAGTGATGTCGCCCACAGTGTGAGTGGGAAGCCGGGGAGACCGCAGCAGGGCCACACTGCAGGCGCAGTGGGTGTCCATCCGCTCCAGCTGTACGTATACCTCCTAATGATGCTCTCTGGAGTTTATATATTTAAGCTCTAAAATATAGCTAATCAAGAAGATATCTAGATCCAGATACTGTATGTAAATAATCTATAAATTATAGTACATAAATATCAGAACATTATACACATTAAAAATGATACAGATCTATGTTTACCGATGAGAGAGGATAATTACAACATACTGTTGAAAGGAAAAAGTAAACTCAAGCACGGAAAAATATCTAAAAAGAAGTTTACTCAAAGGCTAATAAGATTATTTTATAAATTGTTAGGTTATTTTATCTTTTTCTTTATATTTTTCTTTTGATTCAAATTATAAGAATTATTTTTACAAAAATAAGGCAAAAGCTATAGAAACATATGCAATATTAAAATGTTATATTTTTAAGCACACAAATTATGCCATTATATTTTGAAAAAATTTTTCATAAGTTTGAAATAAATATAGATTTAGATACAGCTTTCCAGAAAGATACAGACTAAGGCTAGTATGTGTTCGACTTTAGATGAACAGCATGTGAACTATTTTTGCTTATGTCAAACTTTTTGTGTGTGTGTCTTTTTGAGACAGGGTTTCACCATGCGGTTCAGGCTGGCCTTGAGCTCACTTTGTAGCCCAGGCTGGCTTTGAACTCAAAGCAATAGCAAACCTCCTGCCTCAGCCTCACGAGTTCCAGGATTACAAGCATGCACCACCATGCCAGTGATGTCAAACTTCTGATGTTTCTGTAAACTACATGTAATGCTACATACTAAAAAAAAGTTTTTAAAAATTTCAAAAGGGGAATGTAAAAAACTTATACACAGAATAATCTTGAACATGTAAAACTAAATTCAGAAGGAAAAGGTTACTGAACCTAATATAAAAGCAAACTGAAGGAGCAACTATTCATACTGAATATTAAGACTTCCAGGCAAGCTGTACACATTAGGTGACACGCCCACCTGTTTTCAACGCGGTGTCAACATAACCTTCATACAGCTGCCTCTGTGCCAGTATAAAGAAGTGATACGCCTCAGCCCCTCTCCAAGGATTGTCCGTGAACCGGCTGGTTGTGGACAGAACTTCCTCTTCCAGCAAACCAGCCAAAGCCGAAGTGGCCTAGGAGAAAGCCAATGCATGCTTCCTGTCAGCCCAACACACAGTATCACCTGCCACACTGCCGCAGCTGTGACCATGAGGTGGCTTCTGAAACTCTAACATGTTAATGTATCTAAATAAGCAGACTTTATCATTATGAAACTGTCATGACAGACAGTATAATTCTTATTTTGGTACATTGTTATAATCAAATTTTAAACAGAACTGGTTAAACTCTAAGGTACTCTGAGGTCTGTTTATACTGTAAAGTAATACACGTGTTCTTAGGTACCCCCACCTCTATAGGCTAATATGCATATTCTCACAAAGCTTTCAAAATTCTCCGATTAGAAAGAAACACTTACCAGGTATGTAAAAATTTTAACAAACAAATTTTAAATCAAAGACTACATATTAGTCTTTTATTAAAAATAATTTTCATTATTTCTAAGAAGAAATTTCTAAGTTTGAACACTAACCCTCAGTCATTTCTTCTCTATCATTTAAAGAAATTAATGCAGACATGCAAATTTTGTCTGTAAAGAGAAATGTGACAAAAAAAAAAAAAGAGAAATGTGACAACGTTCGGCTCTCGCACACCGGTGTGATTTCCCACTAGTCCCTGCCCCTCACCTCTGAGCTCTGCCCTCTGGCCTTCCCCCGCTGGCTGCTCTTCACCTGTCTGTGGTACTGCTCCACCAGCAAAGCCGCCAGCACATACAGCTTCTTCACACGCAATGGTTTGCTTCTTTTTGTTGCCTCTTCATCAGCAATCTTCAATAGTTAAAAAATTTAGGAAGATATTTCTAAATCAATATTTGTACAATCATTTCCAAAATTAACTGGAATTTAATTCTCTAAATAATATAATAAAATATAAATTGTGGTAGATTAATATGGTACTTGTTATATTCTTTCCAAATGGATATTATAAAAATGTAATATTCCAAAACTATGTACAGTACATTATTATCAAAAGTATTTAATTCCCAGTTAAGGAAATTTGTACTTGGCAATCCCAGCTAATTTTTTAATTCTTTCCTAATTTCAATGCCAAATTTACAATTGTTTAGTTATCAATAAAATGCTAATAAATAGCCTTGATAGTAAAAGATAATATCAAAATAACATGTTAATAGCAGTAATAAAGCCAGGGGGGTTTTGCAAATGAAAAATTTGCTTATAACTAACATATATATGTAAAAAAATTATAATTACAGCAAAACCAGATACTCACCAGGATTACTACATTACCTTAAACATCAGTTTAGCAGCATCAAAGAAGTAACTGGCTTTCCGATAGAGTTCTATGGCATCAAGAGTCTTATTCTTTTCCAGTAAATGAGATGCATACCTAGCTAACAGCGATCCAATTTCTTTCATACTATGACTTTTAGCCAATTCAACAGCTTTGTTCCACTAGTAAAAAAAAAAAAACCTATCATTCATTCACCTAAGTATTCACATTAATATGTTATAAAATTCACACAATGAGACCTTAACATTTGTAATAACAGGTAACAATACAGTGCTTTAAAATAGAAAACTGGTATTTTTTAAATCACATAAAATCAGTGCAATCATAAATTCTATAAGCTAAACATGTGCCAGATGATTAAATGGTCTAAGAGTGGTTTAACAAGTGCATCTGAAAAAGAAGTTTCAAAGTTTACAACCACGTTAATTTTGTAATTCTATTTTTGTCCATACTGTGAGCCAGAAAAAGATTTACTGTTTCATTGTTTTAATCATAAAACAAAGTATGCAATTTTGGTAAAGAAGAATACTATCTGGTTTAACATTTTAAAAATGATTTTTATAAGATAAATGAAGTGTTATAAAATACTTTAAAGAAAATATTTTTAAAATACATTGATAGCAGTTTCTACAATAATTCCCACTTTAACTTCAGTTAAAACTTCAGCTCCTAAAAATATCAAATACATGTTTTCTGTAGAGGAGAAGGAAAACAGATTTGCCAAAATAAATACTGATAAAAGAACTGAATTCCTCCTTCAGGCAATGGCAAGCTTAACTGGTACTCCTTTGGAAACAAAACCCAGCCCTAATGAAATACAGAAAATTATGAAATGACTTCCAGACAGGAACTTGCCAGACCAAAAACACAGGCTAGCTCCTGTTCCCTGACAGAGCTGGTTTGGAGTGGGGCACATCCCCCACCCCAGCAGCAATTCAAGAGCTGAGCACAAACTCCAAGCCTTGCTCAGCCCTCAGCTCCAAGTGCAAGTACCTGGCTGGCTCCTGTCACAAAGCTCACCTCAAGCCCTCCAACCCTCCCGATGGAGATACAGGACCACAATGGGGACTATAATTTTGCATTGACTTAAAAATTCCTAAGGCACCAGACTCCACAGGCAATAAATTTCAATTCCTTACTTGGTTTAGATGTACACAGGTATCTACAGCTGCCTTTGGTTGGTTACATTTCAGAAATGCAGTCACTGCTGGTTCACACATTCCAACTCTCACAAACATCTGCGCTATTTCCTGTGGGAACAAAACAATCCTATCAGATTTCACAGGCCAAGGAAATCATCTGTATCTCAACTTAGAAAGCGCCCCAGGGACACAGGAGTGTTAAACTGGCTCGTGGTTACAGTGGCTTTCTTTTAAACAGACAGAAGCAGGGGCTATAAATCAGAATAGATGTTAAGGCACCACCTTCCACAAAGCCCGAAGTACACCGGCTTGGGAGTGGATTTGATTTCTAGGCAGACCCTGAAGACTCTGAACTCCTTTCTTCTCTCAGGGCCACAGCAAGGGCAACAACACCAAGCTCCTCCAGAACCAGTCCACGAGCGAGGGTTCCAAAACGTCCCAGAGGTATTGGCGCTGTGCTCAGCATCACACTAGCACGGCCCCTTCCCAGAGCTTCCAACTACCTCTACACAGAAAAGCCCATGTCTCTGTGCCTGTGTGTCTGTGGTCACAGGTAGTTAACAAAGCTGAAGCAGGAGGATCATTTAAGTCTAGGAGTTTGAGATCAGCCTGGGCAACAAGGCAAAACTCCCATCTCAAAACAAACCAGAATAAAACCAGCAATACCCTAGAGAAATTCGCATCCATTCAGACTCACAGCAGAGCAGCCCTGGGGGTGGCGCGGGCAGGAGAACCACTTCACACCACATGTCTTTCCCATTTGGTGGCTGCCCTCTCCATTTGCAGAAAATCAATCTTTGGTTTCTTTTGGCACATGTTTTTGTCTCCTTCCAAAATATATTTGGAAATATGAACGTACATTTTGTGTCCAACTACCTCTTTAAAGATGATTTTTTCCAATTATAAAGTAATACGTTTTAATAGTAAAAAAAAAAAACTACCAAGCATGAAAAAATAAAGTTACTCAAACTCTCAATAACCCGAAGAGACCTCTCTAAATATTCCATGTGACTTCCTCACTTCTTTGTCTGGTGCATGCACATGTCTGTGCATTCTTTGTGCACATCCTGTCATACCACAGTTTGGTGCCCTGCATTTCTCATGTAAGTATTTCTGCATCTTCCCACATTATTAGAAATTTCTCTAAAACTTAAATTTATAGCACAAACTTTACTACTTTAGTTATTTAGTTATTTTTACTGTTAAAATTATTTACAGTAATATTACTGTTCTGGACCTCTCACCACAAATATTTTCCTGCTTCATCAAACACACCTAAGATAAAATACTAACATAGGCTATACTAGTGGTGGCGAGCCTATGGCACACGTGCTGCTGGTGACTGTCTGCCATCACAGAAAGCTCTGAAAGGTTCACCACCACTGATACTACTCCTCATACTCAGGGTTCTAAGTAATTTCAGTTTCTTTCATGATCAGGATAACACCAGTGTTGTAATAGTGGTGAGTAAAAACACAACTACTACAGGGCCACCTACCCTAGTAAGAAAACTGAATGATCAGAATTGTGTATTTACCTGTTCACTCACAGACACAATTTTTGAGGTGCAACTCACAAGTTCACTGTGTCCCCAACCTACCTTTGAGTTCTACCAACTCCACAGGTATTACACAGCTCAGTGATTTACACAGTAGATAAACAAATAAAATGCAACTCATTAGCAATATTCAACATTACTTACAAGATGCTAAAAGGAGCACTCAAATGAACAGAACTTGCTTTTAGACTAGTTCTGAAGTTATTTCCTGATGTAATACAAAAAAATTTTTATAAAGTAACCTAACAACTTCAAAAGCCAAAATGTGCAACACCTACTGGAAGCAACTTGTGGTTTTCTGGCAGTGAACTGGCAAGATCCTCTAATCCTTCATAATCTTCTAACATATAATAGCATTCAGCTAAGCGTTCCTGGTTCCGGCCTTGTACATAATATTGTACAGCATTTAACCTACAGAAAGAAAAAAAGAAAAACTTTTAAAGCTAAAATGAATCTCTAATAAGTACTTGCATCAAAAAGGTCCCTTCATCAGAATTATTAGTACCAGGTGGGAATATAGCTCACTAGAAGACCAGTTATCCAGTGTGTGTAAAGCCCTGAGTTCATGCCCCAGATAGTAATAATTATAACCATAATCATAAATCATAATGATGAGTATAATAATTATTATTTATATTACTTATTTCATCATCTTCAATTACACAATACCATTAAATTGAAAAAAATCTTTAAAACTACATAGCACAGAGCCAAACATGGTGGCACACGCCTGTAATCCCAGCACTTGGGAGGCTGAGGCAGAAAGATGGTGGGTTTGAGACCAACCTGGGCTACAAAGTGAGCTCAAGGCAGCCTGAACTGCATAGCGAGACCCTGTCTCAAAAAGGCAAAAACAACAACAAAAAACTACATAGCACATTCTAATTGTAACAAATTTTGAATATTCTTATGAAACATTGTTTTAATCATACACATTCAGAGTACTACTCCCACTGACACATTTAAGTGTACTGCTCAAACTGAAAATTTAAGACTAAAAGCAATAACTTCTGAAAATAGCCTCTATTAACAAAATAAACAAATATATTTTTTTACTTTGTTCATGAACAAATCAAATAACACAGAACTATATATTGTAATCTCAAACAGTCAAAAGCTGCACAGATCTAAAGCAACTTTTATGTTTGAAACCCAAGTTTTACAGTGCTTATCATACAACTTCAAGGATCTTGCTCTCCAGTGTGAGAGCAGAGCTCTGTGAACTTTAGGATTGAGGAGGATGGCTCCATTCTCCCAGCATCACATCCTACAGAAACGTTCAGGTACCACAAAGAATTGGATGCGGCGTGCAGAGCGGCTCCATACCACTTCTGGCGGTCAGCAAAGTAGTCTCCGATGGCATTGTGCGCTTGCTCGAGGAGACTGTCATCTGCATCACCAGATCCAGTTTTCAGGAGGTGGAGTACTCTAAACCAATCCACCAACTTCAGCCGGAGGCCAATGGCAAGGTCCCTACAAATAATGACATTCAATCATTCATTCATCTGCTCAACAAATATTTATCAACTGCCTACTATGTGCTACGTATTGTTCTAGGTAGCCAAAATACAGACGGACAAGGTAATTCCAAACTCTTTAGAAACTTAGTCTTAGCCAGGTAACAGGCAATGGGTGTGTCCCTTCCAAAATTCATGTTGAACTGGGTGTGGTGGTACATGCCTTCATCCCAGCACTCCGGAGACTGAGGCAGGAAGACTTCAAAGCCAGCCAGGGCTACATAGTGAGCTTCATCCTGGAACACACAGCAAGACCCTGTCTCGCTGGGCATGGTGGCACAAACCTGTAATCCCAGCACTCAGGCAGCTGAGGCAGGAGGATCCCTGTGAGTTCAACACGAACCTGTACTATATAGCAAGATACGACTCCTCCACTAGAAAATACAACCCCCAAAAGACCCTGTCTCAAGAACCAAAATAAAATAAAATAATAAATTCGTGTTGATATTTAATCTCTTTTGTGGTGGTACCAAAGGCAGGGTCTGTGGGGAAGTGACTCTCTTCCCTCATGGACTGATTAACACCTTTATGTAACATATATGTAACACCTTTATATAAGAGAGATGAGCAGAGAGTATGCAGCCCTTTTCACCCTTCTGCTTTCTGCCATGTGAAGGTACAGAACTCAAAATACCATCTGGGAAACATAAACACGTCTCTCATCAGAAACTGTACCTGGTTTTTGTGGCCCTCAATCTTGGACTTCCCAAACTCCAGAACTGTAAGAAATAAACTATTCTTCATAAATTATACAGGCTCAGATACTGTATTATAGCAACTCAGAGATACCAGAATAGGAAACCAACTTCCTGTCTTTTGATTTCATGTTCCAACTTATCTAGCAAAATAATGACTGTCTTGATTACTTTTTCCTCGTTGCTGAGATAAAATACCCAATGCCCAAAATGAAGAAAGGAAAGGTTTATTTAGCTTACAGTTTGTGGAGGTTTCAGTCCATACTTGGCTGGTTCAGAGGCAGAGTGACACATGGCAGAGCGCACAATGTTCATGGCAGCAGAACACAGCAAAACAACCAGAGCAAAAGGGAGGAACGGCTGCCAGCAGCCTCCTTTTCTCCCCTACACTGTAAATAGCCTACCCCCACTCAGAGGGCGTGTAGCTTTCACACAGTCTCCATGCCCTCCTCTTTCACAGGCTCAGGATGTGTACAAAGTAAGTACCCTGGCTTCCTGCTGAATCATATAGTTGACCTTTTAAACTTCCTAAATTAACACAATAAACAACATCCCAGAAGGGTAAGGGCATGTCCTTTTTACCCCAAGATTTACAACTACTGAGTTACTTAGCCAAACTTCTAGACTCCGCAAGTTGACACAATGTATCAACCGTAACAATGCTAACAGCAGCACAAGGGGGTACCTGTGCAATTATAAAAACTGAATGCTGTGTGTACATTTCCTGATCCCTCTGCTAATGTCTCAGCAGCTATTCAAGATATCAGGCAACAGATCAATGATATGCCAGATTCTAAAAATCCCTGGAACTTATCCTCTCTATGGGAGGCCATCACTGGTTCCTCTTGGTGAAAATCTTTGTTAACTGTATTCATAATAATCTTGTTGATCTTATTATTTGGCTCATGCATACTTAATTGGCTCTTTGCCTTTGTCTCCTCCAGATTTAAAGCTATACACCTACCCAAGATAAAAACGCCTGGTGTCTATCGAGGGCCTTTAGATAGACCCTCTGGAGAGTATCTCTGACTGCCGATCAACAACTACGACCCCTTTCAGCCTGAAGAAGCCAGAGCGGTCATCGCCCGTTACTCCCTCACGGCAGTTCGGGTTACTTCTTCAGAGGGGGGAATGTTATAGGCAGCTGAGATAGATAGAAATACTATAGGCAGTCAGACAGGGCTGGGCCCTCGAAGAAGCCAACAAAGAAGATAAGATACCTGTGGGCCAGACCTCAAGATGGAAGACTAAACAAATGCATCCACATACCTCCTCAGGGATGAACAGCAGGGATTGACCACCTTGAAGAGTCTTTGACCCGACCCTTACGGGAAAAGTCCCTGACCCAACCCTTACGGGATAAGCCCCGCTCTGCATTCATGCCCGCTTGCTACGTGACTTGCTTTCCCATTTGATCCCAGTCCACTCAGTCTTACCTAAATATTCATCCTTGCAGTCTTATTGGTGGACCATAGTTTTGTCCATTTCCCCTACCTTGGACCTGCCTCACCTCATGGTTTTTCCCTATAAAAGTCCCTGGAAGAGACAGAGTTGGGGGTGACCCACTCGGGCCCCCCTTCTGTCCCTCTCTTGGATAGAAGCTTTCTTTCTCTCAATAAATATTCTGCTCTTAAAAAAAAAAAAAAAAAAAACAATGACTTAAACGAACACTTCTTTACATCATGCTGGGGGGTGGGGCTGATGTCCAGGCATGCTATTCTGAACCGGCAGGACTCCAGAGCAGGCGCACCTTTACTGTAAATCGGGACTGCCATGAGCATGTGCAGCTAGTTAGAGACTGACTGAGATTGAGCAGCTAAGCCACTGACAAAGGCATGTCAGATATTCCCAGGGCCCTGGGTCTCCTCCAGGCATCCAAATCTCAGGTGAACCTTCCTGTCTGAACTGGTAGCAGGACAGATGCCGGCGCTTTCCTAACTTACCTTCTGTCCATATCAAGATACATTCTTTCCGCCTCTTCAAACCTGCCAAAATACGCCACAACTTCAGCCTGCTTCATGGCCTCACTCTGAAGATTACCCAGGCGCTTCACAAATTTGATGCCTTGGTAATCTTTGCAGCGCACAAATGCTTGCTCTGCAGTGCCCAAGTCCAATTTCTGAAGAGCAGCTTCAGCCAACAGGCGCCTTTATTTAGAAAAAAAACAGTAATCTTTGTAAATCACTGATAAACTAGTCTTAAATCAGACTTATGCTTAGCATTTCTAGCAAATCATAGTATTTTTGCACACATCAGTATGTTTTCATATAACATTGTGCTTATAATGAGAACCCTCAAGTCTAAAATGAATTTCCATATTTTAAGAATTAGAAAAGAATGCAAGCACATTCCCCTCAGGAGGTCAGTGTGGCAGCCAGGATGACAAAGCTGGAACTTCACAAGCAATAACTGGGCATTTGAGGAAGTCTGGAGGGTTTTTATACCAAAGTCTGGGGTGTGGATTATCCTCTATGAATTGAGATGCATCTTCAATCCCAACCTTCTCAATCAAGGCCCGACTATCTCTCAAGGACCGAATTTCAAAGTTAAGTATGTAATCCTTGTTCGGGTGTTCTGGATCCTAAAAGTAAAGATGAAAAAAAAAAAGGAATTCAAACAGTTGCCTGTAAAGTAGGCCTTTTGTTTTTCTTTACAATTAAAAACAGTAAAAAACAAAAAAGAACCGCATCATATTGTGAGCAAACCTTGGGAGAAAAGAAATTCCCATGCATGGGTCTTGAGTTGTACGGAAAACACTGAAATCTCTCCCGAGCTATCTGGAAGCGCACAGAGTGGGAGGGTCCCACCCAGCTCCCAGGTCCCAGCTCCACACACCTGCTTCTCCTCACCCCTCCCCGGGGCCACCCTCCTGGCCAGAAAGCCCAGCACCGCAGCCTCATTCCCTCGCCTCCCCCCACCTTCCCAGCCAGGGGCAGCTGCACTGTTGCCCCTATTGTGAGGCAGCAAATGGATGAAAGAAGAGGGGCGCTGTCCTCACACTGTGCGGTCATAATGTAGCAGGCTGACGAAAACACTGTCTTTGAGGAGAAAGCCAGATAAATGAGCAAAGAAAGGAAACAAGCAGTTATAATCAACTCACCATCTCTTCACACCACAATTAATGAAGAAAGCACCAAAGCAAGTAGAGCCTGCATGTAAAACAGCAGAGGCCAGGCCCAGGGAGCAAAGGGCCCTGCAAAGCTAAACAGAGCCACAAGTACCCCTCCTCGCCCGGCGGCAACAGCATTGGAGCTCAAAGCCTGGAACCTTAGGGGACGCCTGCATGCGGAATAGGAACTAGTGTGCAAGGGTGTGAGGCTGGGTTCAAGGAGACGTGCTCTAATTCTGATTCCACTGCTTACTGGCGAGGTAAACCCCCTACCTCCCTGCAGCGCCCCCTGAAGCCAGAGCCACCTTCCCCAACTTCATTTCCCAGCCTCTTCCTCACCCACCTCCCCGACACCAAGAAGCACAAAGTCCCTTAGTAGCCTACCCTGTCCCCCACCCTGAGCCTCATTTCTACCAGTGCTCCCAATTGCACCCTGCAGCTTTGAAGCCACACAGCTTGGAGTCTCATCATGCCTTAGCCACTGCTAGCAAGATGATAGGGAGAGAATGACATAACTTCCTCCATGCCCAGACTCCTCACCTGACCAAGTGGAGCAAATCATCAAACTGCTTCCCAGAGCTGTGAAGGCTGAGAGCAAACATGGCCAACAGGAGCACCACGTCCAGCTGTGCCAGGCACACTACTACTGTCTCTGAGGGCGTTAGGTGCAGAAGCCTGCTAACTGAATGAGGGCACCCCACACCTGCCCCGGGTGCTAAATCACTTGTCTCTCTCCCCAGTTTCTCTGTGCAGGCCCAGGAACTGTGTTTTACTGATTCTCAGTAAAAATGTGCTGAACCAGTGAACAGATGAACTCTGAGTAAATCACTTTATGCATCTCAAAGGAAGGTACGTGGATACCTACCAGGTTGGCCGTAATGACAAGTGACATGGGATGCCTCATATGAAGGCACTTCGGTAAATATCAATGCCTTCTCTCTCTCTCTCTCTCTCTCTCTCTCTCTCTCTCTCTCTCTCTCTCTCTCTCTCTCCCCGCCCCGCCCCCGACTGGGGCCCAGTACCTCTGAGCTACATCCCCATCTCTTTTTTCTTTCTTTTTTAATTTTGAAAACAGATTTCACTAAGTTGCCCAAGTGAACGTGAACTTGGAATCCGTCTGCCTCCACCTCCCTAAATGCTGCAATTACAGATATGTGAGGTTACACCCAGCTTCATGTCATTTCCTAAAATTATATACTTAAAGGAATCTTCAATCGAGTTAAACATTTCCTGGGCCACTAAGGCCCCAAAAAGAAGCATGACAGATTCTTTTCTTTAGCAACAGTCAGGCAGATAAAGCGTCACAGATAATTTAGTTTCTGTCACAGCTTAACACTCCACTCACTCTCAATAAAACCTTCTCAATAAACAGAACGCTGTGGGTGCATCAGAGATCCCAGACTACAGCTAACCAATGTAAATGTGTATTTCCCAAAACACTTTTCAAGTCAGTACCATTAGTTACAGCAGTAAAGCCATAGGCATTTTCAAACACTCAGCAATCATGAGCCTTTCTTTAAAAGTACTCCCGATGATGAAATCCAGCCAACTAGAAGAATCAAATTAAAGACGCATGCATAGAGAAAATGCAGTAAAAAGACATAATAGCTTTGAATCCACTTCATGTAACACTAAACAACTAAGGGTAAGGTGTAACTGGGTCAGAACACTTGCCTAGCATCTATGTGGTCCTGGTTTCAATCCCCAGCACTATTTCTAAAAAAGATTAAAAAACTGAAAATTAGAGTTAGAAAACAAAATTAAAATGAGGCCAGGCATGGTGGCGCACACCTATAACCCCAGCACTCGGGAGGCTAAAGCAGAAGGATTGCCGCAAGTTCGAGGCCAGCCTGACCTACAAAGTGAGTTCAAGGGCAGCCTGAACTGCATAGTGAAACCCTGTCTCAAAAAGACAAAAAAAAAAATTAAAATGTCCTAAATCTTGACAGTGTAAAAATAATGACAGAGCTAACCAAAAAGAGGAGAGAGAAAATATATGATACCTTGTAGAGTAAAAAGCCAATACTACTAAAAGTTAAAATGTACCTCAAAGTGATAACACTTAGTTTTTCATAACTTTTCTCCTTAAGCCAGAAAAATGGCATTGTGGTGAAAAAATTATCTAAAAGTCACTCTTTGGAGAAGTGCTTTCCACTGTAAATTGATATTTAGACTCTTTAATTAAAATTAAACTTGCTGAGGATATAGCTTAGTGGCACAAGCGCCTGCCTGGCAAGCATAAGGTCCTGAGTTCCATTCCCGGTACCAAAAAAAAAATTAAACTGAACATTAAAAATAGATTGTACAAAGATGCCAATTTTATAGTTATTTTTATTCATCTGTCTGATCTACAAATCTGTTTTTCACATATAGTTTGCTAGATGAAAGATTTTCTGAAGTTTATCTAAAGCTAATGACTAAAATACCTGCACGGTGAGATTTTTGGGTGTTTTTATTTTCACTTTGTTTCAGCACTTTTCTGTATTGCCTGAGCCCAATATAACTACTCACTACCTTGTAAGAAGCAATAAAGTCATTATTCATTTTTAAATATCAATGTAACAAACATTTCGTGAGAATCACTGATACAGCAGGCCCTCCCTGGATACTGGAGACCCAAGCAGCTCTCTCTGACAAAGCATTAACACCCAAAGCCAGCTGGGACCCTGTGGCCACCTTCATTAGACTCGACCCACCTATTGCTTTGTTTTTAAAAGTACATTTAGGGGTTTACAACCTAAATCCTTTGAGAAAGGGGACATCACAAATGAAGGCATACTTTCTCAGATGTGTGAAGGAAAGGGGACACTCTTTGACATTACTGTACATGAGAGAACAGGTCACAAGACAAGCTCTTTGCTGGGCGTGGTGGTACACACCTGTAACCCCAGCACTTGGGAAGCTGAGGCAGAAGGATCACAACAAGTTTGAGGTCAACCTGGGCTATATAGTGAATTTAAGGCCAACCTGAGCTAGATAGGAAGACCCTATCTCAAAAAAGCCAAAAAGAAAACTGAAAAAAAGACAAGTTCCACTGTCTTACAGTTCACATGCCTAAAACAAGGACAAGATTTTCCTCTTCACTCTGAAGAAGTGCTCTCCACAGAGAAGAGTCAAGCAACCAGCAGGCAGCACACATCACCCCAGGGTAGCCTGCATGCTGCAGCAGGCAGAGGCGCCCCTCCATGGGCAGCACACCAAGGCACCCAGCACTGCCACGGTAGCTGAGCATTCAGGTTTAACTGCAGTGTTGGCAGTGGTTTGGATTGCAGTTTGGGCAGCCAGTCTCTACATGGTTCGCCCTCACTGCCCTAGGGTGTCGCAGACTCAGGCTCCATCCTGGTGCTGGCCTGCTGATCGCGTAAGTTAAATCTTCTCCATTCAGGACAGGTTGAGAAGAAGGCCTGAAGGCCTAGTGCTCCTTCCTTCAGGGCCAGCCAGAGCTGCAAACCACAGAGGCCTTACCCACAGGAACCACAGCTCAAGTCACACAGCAAGGTTGGACCTAAGAGCTATCCAATCTCTGGGTGCACAAACCAACTCGGACACCACACTGCCTGGGGTTCCCAGATCAAGTCCAGTCAAGCTCACAATGGAAATATAACTGGTTTTTAAGAATTACCATTATGACTTGCAGCTAAATGTCCCCCAAAGCCTCATGCACTCACAGGTGGGGCTCTCTGGAGCTAGCTGTACCTAGGATGTGTGAATACGGATTAAGGGTGTGTGAGAACTAAATTAGTCACTGATTAGTTTGTCATTGCTTGCTGCTGGGGCTTCTGTTGCTGCTGCTTCTCTTCTGGTGCCTCTTGCCTACTGTGCAGTGCCCCTCTGCCCTGCCATGGACTGTTTCTTCTCTGCAATGCCCCTCTGCCATGCCACCCTGCCTTGGAGCCAGCCAACAACCAACTGAAACCTCTACAGAGTACGAGCTAAAATAAACCTTTCTTCCTTTAACTTGTAGGTGTCAGGTATTTTGTCTCAGTAACAAGGAACTAAGATAATTACCTTTAATATCTCGTCCAGAAGAACAGATTTAATTTCTAAATCCTCAAAGTTACAAATATATCCAGAAGTCTGAATGGGTTCCTTAACGACAAAAACAAGTGTTACATTTCATCTTTAAAAATGGCTCCTGATTTAAGAAATCCTGGTTTTAAATTTTATATCACAATTTTCAAACTAAAAACTAGACAGAATGACATCAGTACCATATACACATTACCTAAGAAATTGTCAAAATTTTGCTAAATATGCTTCATTTTATTTCATGGCTAATAGGTTATAAATTATACATATCATGACAAATCTTCAGGCCATTTATCTAAAAGATAAAGACATTCTCTTACATGACCACATTATAACCTTGATTCTTAGTAAAGCCGATAAGCATTATATTTGTATCTAAGTAGATCCATCAAAGACAGCCCATACCAAATTGAAAAGTCTGTTCTAGGTAACACGAGCCAAGGAGTGTCACTGACAGATTCCCTACATTAGATTCTATCTGCCTATATGTAAAGACATGAGTCTATTATATGTCCATTACTTTAGTATTATGAGGCTCCTATATGCTAGTAAATGTGTGTAGTAGGTTTTCAAAAGTTTGTTTTCCATTAAAAACCATAAACAGTTGGTTAAAATACTCAAAGTATGAGACAACTCAATAATATCCTTCAGGTTGTATTGTATAAGACAAATAATATGCTTTCATGAGCAAAAAGTAAACATAAATAATCAGAACACACACTTCTTCAGTTAAAAAGAAGACATATGTAATGAAGTATTTCTTATATATTACAGAAGTATTCTATATACTTCATTTTGATACTATATGTATATAAAATGTTTGTATAAATGTTTACCAGTAGAAAAATATTTTATTTTTGGCTAGATAATACAACAAAGCAAGGTGGTCAAAAGATAATCTGTGGATAGAAAACAAAGAAAGGCAGAAAAGTAAAGGTGGAAACAAAGATCAAAAACTAAGAATTTCCAAAATAATCTATGATTATTGGCATATAAGTAAATATGCACAAATATTTGTATAACCCACATTTTAAAAATTCAACTTCTGTTTCAATTATTTTAACCAATTTTCTGAAAATTCTAAGATATTTAATTGAATGTGAAGTTTCAGACCAATGGTCTACAGGGCAGAATACACATATCTAAGTGCTATGCAAGATATTTATATTTATGAAAAAAGTATCTAAATCTTTACTACTATACACTATTCTAAGATTCACTGGTACCTTCACTAAGCAGCTTAAAAAACATTTTCAAAGGAGTGTGGCCTCAAGGCAATATTGATAATGCAACTACAAGCAAACGTGAGACAGAACAGACTCCTCACTCACTCCTAACAAATCCGAGGCGGCCACACTGTGGTGTGCAAACAATGACAATTTCATCTGCTATGAGATAAAATACATTGTTACTAACTGTCAAACTGTGGCTCCTTCTATGAATTCAGATGACTAGGTCCTAAAAGAACAAAGTATTCTGTGGTTTTACAGACCCAATAACTCCCGTTTGAAGTTGTATTCTTACAGCAACAGCTAAAGGAATGGTTAGCAGAGGTGCTGAACAAGCAGGGACCACAGCGGGCTCGTCTCCATGGGTGACAAGAACAGAACATGGCTTATAAAGAAATCTAGACAGTGGGGAGGTTGTAAAAAAAAAAATCTATCAAGCTATAAGTCTACTAGAATTTGATCTATATGCCAAATCAGAAAACAAACCCCAATGAAGAAAACTGTATCTTCTAAAAATAAGGCCTGTTCTGTTAGAACAATGTAAGAAATACTTTCCACCAGGCAGAGACTGCAGTTGGTGCTGCGCACACTCCCGAGACCCCAGCCATCACCCACATCTGCTTCATGGGGCATGAAGCTCCCAGCATAGGGTGAGTGGGGCGAGGATGGGGAAGCGATACTAATATTCAAACTAGATTCTACTCCCATGTAGGATTATGCTCTGGGTGCCTTCCAACTTCCTCACTTGCTTTGTGGCAAGAGTCAAATTTCCCTGGACGCCCTGAAGGAAGCCCGTGACTGCAGGTCACATGCAGTAACACAAATGCCTTTCTTAGAACCATTTCTCAAGGTCTAAGAATTGCAGAGATCCTATGAGTCTCTACAGTTTTAACAGCTTTTGAGCAGTTTACATCAGGGTATTTCCCAACCCAAAGTTCCTACGTAGGAATCAAGTGAGAAAATGTAAAAATAATTTAAACATTAAAGTGACAAGCAGTTTACCATTAAACAGTTACTATAGAACATTTCTTTGGCCACCCAAGAACTGAAGCGTGCCGCTTCTTCCCAGGGAGCCTCCAGGTACAAATAAAAATTAGACACCAAGCTATTATTCGCACTAGTGAAATACGACAGAAAGTTCCAAATTGAAAACCCCAATTATTAAGTGGAACACAGTTCAAGAGATTTATCTTCTTTATTAGACTGCTACTCAAATTATTTTGTATTTTGTAAACACAAGAACTAATAGTTGGTCCAGAATAGATAGATGGAACGATAAAAGAAAAAGTGAGAGCATAAAATTGAACCAAAAATAAAAAATAAAAATGAGCCAGGCATGGTGGTGCATGTCTATAATCCCAGTGCTGAGGAGGCTGAGACAGGAAAATCACTATGAGCTTGAGGCCAACCTGGGATACAAAGTGAGCTGAAGCCCTGGTTGAATTGCATGGTGAGACCTTGTCTCAAAAAAAGACAAAACTGGGGATGGGGAGATAGCTCAAAGGCACAGCATCTGCTTGTCAAGTGCAAGGGCCTGAGTGCGATTCCCAGTACCAAAAAACAAAACAAGACAAAGAAGGACAAAAACAAAAAACTAAAATAAAAATGTAACTTTATGAGGAAGGAGCTTCCTGATACCTGATACCTAGTAATCACAGTCCATCCTAGCACATTTTAAGAATGTCTGAATGAAGAAAGAACATGGATTAGTAGGCCGTACGGTAAATGTATGTGTAGGACAGGCCAAGCACCAAATGCAGTAGGCACAGGCAGGAGCAAATGAAAGGAAAAGGCAATTTCAAAATCACGTTTTTTTTTGGTTTTTTTAAGAAACTTTGGTAAATACAATTACTGATTTTCTTTGTTTTCTTGGAACTTTGTTAAGGAAGGAAGGAAGACTACATAGTGATCATGATTCCATACTTAAGGGAAAGTAGAGAATCCTTAAAAGAGGAGTATTATTCCCACCTGAGACCAAATATTTTAAAACTCCATAGAAATGTTTCCATTTCCTTTCACAAATTTATGCAGCCAATCTCTTCAAGAAGCAAAGGGGATGCATCCAGGTTTTGCTACTTGGCTCATTATTTGCAAATATTTACCACTCATTTCCTGTTTTTACCTCAGGATCCAAGTTTCTGAAAACATACATTCTTGTCTTCTCCATCATTGCGAAGAGATCAGGGTTGTCCTTGGCCCACTTCATATCCCAGACATCTTTCCGCTCCAGGTTTAACAGCTGACCAATTACTTGCTGTCCTGTACTGTCTGTTATCCGAGCATCCAAATCAAAGAAAGTCAGAACTCCTGAGATATCTATGATGGCAAGACGGCTAGAAACAATGCAGTCGGGAAAGGGAGAATTGTAAAATTACTATCAGTGTCACAAGCATAATTATCTATCACCATTCTTCAATACTGGTTTATTAGAAACTTGGAATGTGGTAGAAACAACTTTAAATTTTTAAATAAATTTAACAGAAAATATAGCCTATTCTCCATTTTGCTTCCTCATAAGGAAAACATATCCAAAGAGATTAAATCAACTAGCATGAAAATATAAAATGGTCTTAATACTTTTTCATATGCCTAGTAAAGACCAAACACAGTATAGTAAAATCACACTGCACTTTAAGACAAGTTCATAAAAACACATCTATCTTCACAATTATTACACAAATCCAAAACCCTCAATCAATAACTCTAACACCCCATGAGGAGAGCTTTCAGGCTTACCTAGAGTTGCAATTCAAGGATAACTGGTAGGCTCGACAATTAAGCGAATACTTTTGGATCAGTCCAACATTAGGAAGACTGTATCTCTGAATGGTGCCAGACTCACGACCCTATGAAAATTACACTTGATTACTAAAGCATATTTACCATAATATTATCAGACGACAACTACAGGTCTCACAGTATATCGACGCATTTGTTTTAAAAACAAAATGATGCTGTCCTAGGAAGTTCCCAGCTCTCATAGTAAATTGTTACCTTTTTAAAGCATTAGAAGTAACTATAGAAAAAAAAGAAGAGAGAAAAAAAAAAAGAAGTAACTATAATTTTCATGTAATATTGAAAAAAAAGACAGAATCCTAGCTCTTTAGTAATACACATGTTCTTACAAGGAAAAAAAATATATATATAGTTGTTTAGAGTTGCCTAGTTTAATATTGGAGGTATATTAAAAGCTAAAATACAAAGCACTCGTTGAATTAAATTTCACATGAAAAATCAATAGAAGGCCATGGTATGAAACAGCTGTAACTTTCCCTATAATGAAAGTGTACATGTATCAAAAGTATACCATTAAAATTAATTTTAAAAAATGAAATAGCTGTAACTAAAAGTCTAGATGTTTATCCTGTAGTCATCAACCTGATATTAGTTTCTGACAAGCGTAAAGATGATCTGGGAGCATAACACCTTGCGTATTAGTTTAAATATGTTTAAAAACTAAAACAATACACATTTCTATGCAACTCTAGGCAAACACCAAAGCTGGCAGGTCAGCAGCAAGTATAACAGACAGGAAAGAGCTGCAGTGTCAAAGTCCCTCAGTGTCTGGCAATGGGTACACCTCTGCTCTTCTAACAGGCCAGCGCAGGGTTCTCAGGTGCCCTTTCAGAAACGTGGAAATGCTAAAAAGTGCACTGCTCTGAAAAGTTTTCCTCCTGTAAAATCAGCTAATAGCTAGAGAACAAAACTGGAATTGTGGAAATATGTACTATGAGGCCTCTGTTTATATAATTCAAATGCAATGCCACCAACATTACTATATTAAAGCAAACATATACTTCTAAAATTAACATTTTCAAATTCCAGAGCTCAAGAAAACACACTATAGCATTGGTGGTATAGTGGTGAACATAGCTGCCTTCCACAGAAACACACTATACCACTGATTCTTTTTTTTTTTTTCATTTTGAGACAAGGTCTCACTGTAAAGTTCAGGCTGGCCTTGAGCTCATTTTGTAGCCCAGGCTGGCCCCAAACTCACAGCAATCTTCCTGCCTCAGCCTCCTGAGTGCTGCGATTACAGGCGTGTACCGCCAAGCCTGGCTTACACCATTAATTCTATTTAACAGACTCAGCAGAAATTTGCCAAGGTCTTCTCTATTTTGTGGTTAGCAAACATATTACCTCTTTACTCTAAGTCTTATGAAAGTAGCTGAGCCAAAGCACTTTTTCAATACAAAATATCAGGAAAAAAGCATTCTAGGTCCTACTGCCACCATGTAATCTGCTCTACACTCTTTAACTCTTTTGAGGGTTGTTTCAACTTGGTGTCAAATGCTAAATGTTTTTACTTTATCATCTTATCTGGCCACAATTCTACTGCTTTTATCAACAGCTACTTTCTCCAAATGATGTAGAATTTTTAAGGAAAGGTTTAAAATTTTCTCAATTTTTGTATTACATTTAGTAAAACTTGGGGTGGTTACAAGATGATATTCAAACTCAAAACTGACTGCTTTACCGTAAGTGTTATAATTCAAACCATTATTATTCCAAAAATAAGTCTTTTACAACTTACCACAACCAATGTCTTATCAGATGCAGTTACTCCACAAATCGGATCTCTTGTGCCCTAAAATAAATGAGAGGAGGAGAAATCAAGAATATATTTAACAGAAACTTAATGATGAGCACTACATGCCAGGCACAGAACTAAGTACTAGAGATACTCAGAAGAAATATTTACTCTTGCGTATTACTCAGAAGTGTACTAGGGAAGACAGCTAATGACAAAACTATGATTTAAGAAAAGAGCTATTAGAAGAACAGAGCATGAGGCACTGAACTCACACCAAGACAGACAAAACTCTGAGCTTAGTTCTGAAAGATGAACCAAGGGCAGAAGGACCAGCGCATGCCGAGAAGAGCGGAAATCCAAGGCCCTGCCCACCTGATGGGCATTGCTCCCTAGGACATTGTGCTTGCTTTCTGACGATTCTATTCCTAAAATGGTCTCAAAGTGACAAAACTAAGCAACCAGAGAACAGATTTGTGGTTGTCAGGGGATAGGGCTGGTGCTGGCAAGCAGGTGAGAAAATGAAGTGGCACGCAGAAAGGTCATTTATGGCGGTAACATCACATAAAACTATGCACACACAAGTAAATGTGAACAGTAGATGCTGAGCAAAGAATAAGGCTGTTATCTACCCAAATAACATCAGTGTAAATTCTGGTTTTCATATCACGCTACAGTTATGTAAGACATCACTACTGAGGGAAGCTGAGTAAAAAGACTGTTTTTATAACTTCCTATGAATTTATAATTATTTCAAAATGTTTTTAAAATCAAAAGAAAAAAAGCACAGAGCATTCAGGAAACAAAGTGATTTTATTTAGCACAGCTGGTACCTGAGGAACATGCAGGGGAAGAGAAGCAAGCAGGGAGAAGAGAGGCTGTGAGTGTCTGCACTCTGAGAAACTACAAGAATGTCATAGAGGTTCATACTTATAAGGGGACAGGGCCGTGCATAACATGGTAACGTTTTATAAAGAATGCGCTGGCCGGCAGTGTGAAAACTGGGCTGGCACTGCCGCAGTGGGCAAGGTCAAATACAAATAAATGGACTGTGCTGCTGTTCACTATCACACCCACTCCTCACAGGGCACTATGGAAACATAGTTTTCAATGGTAAAGTAAAATAAAATTGAAAATACAGTGCCTAAGAGCTCAATGACCACACATGGCTAGTGGCTACTGCACCAAACATCAGAGGTATGAAATATTTCCCCTGTCACAAAAAGCTTTTTGGGGGAGTTCTGGACAGGAAGTCACCGTAGAGACCTAGGGAGTAACTGATGGCACTGAACTGACGTAGAGATGGGACGGTAGGCCAGTCTTTGAGACGTTTAGAAGATAGAACCAGCAGGACTTAGTGATTCACTGTTTTTGAACAGACACAATCATAATATAGATGGAAGCAAAATGAGTTCAGTATCAGACAGCTTGGATTTGGATACTCTGGAGCCATCTATTCTCTTGCTATCCAGAGAGCAAGAAATATATCACTCTGAAATCAGGAAACTCGCCATTGGAAAGACAGGCAGCAGAGTCAACAGCTTATAGTTAAAGGAGTAGAGTTCAACAAGATCACCAAGCAAATGGCCCAGGACTGGACCCGGGACCATCACAACCAGAGATGTGGAGATGCACCCTTGACCAGGAAGGCTAAGACAGAAAGTCCAACTAGGCAGAGAGGCAAGCAGGAAAGTACAGTTAAAAATATTAATGTCATATATACAGCAAATAATATAAAGAAAAATTCTACCAGATGGGGCAAGTCAAGGGAATTGGAAACCAGAATGCAATGGAGCAAAAATGGAATGAATGACGAGGGGAAGAAGATGAGTACAGAACATTCTTTCAGCGGGCTTAGCTCTGAAAGGATAAAGGCACTAGACAGAGGAATATACACAGTTAACAATGGAGATTTCAGCTGTCACTTTTTAAGATGGAGCAGATTTTATGTGAGCATAGAGGAAAAGGTTGATGATGAATCAGATTTAAATTTCCTAAATGTTTCCTAATGGGAGACTACCCTGTCTGACACATCAAAGATATGCATGAATTCCTATTGAGCAAATAGACAGACAGGAGATGACCAGAGGGACTCCTGCATATTCTAGCAGAGAGCTCACTAGACCTGCAATGAAAAGATGTAAACTTGAATCCTCGCTTGGTACTTAATGAACTGTTTTAGGGTCTGAAGTTCATTAATGAACTAGTGTTATGGTTGATACATTGTGTCAACTTGGGGAGTCTAGAGGTTTAACTAAATAACTCAGCAGTTGTAAATCTTGGGGTAAACAAGATATGCCCTTACCCTTGTGGGATGTTGTTTATGTTAGTTTGGGAAGCTTTAAAGGTTAACTGTGTGACTCAGCAGGAAGCCAGGTGTTTATTTGTATTCATTCTAAACCTGTGCAAGAGGAAGGCATACAGAGGGTGTGGGTGTAGAGAACCACCCCCACCACACACATCCCCAGAGCTGGTAGACTATAAAAAGAAAGAGAGGACTGGGTTTGAGCTCCTCAGAGGAGCTCCAGTCTTCACTTTCAGCTTGGCCGTCTCCTGGCTTCTTGTGCAGACTCTTTCGCTTCCGCCTGGGACTTCATCATAGATTCATTAGCATTTCGTTGCAGACTCAATAGACCTTGATACGGACTTGCATGGACACTGCGGTGAGCTCCAGGCCCCAGGCCTGGGCTGTTCAATCTCCAGTGTGCAGACACCCTCTGCACACTTCCTCATCTAATCCTGTAGCTGACCCTTGTAAGCCAAATAGGTAATTTGTTACATATTTGTAATCTTGTGTTAAATCTGTTTCTCTAGTAAACCCTGACTGATACAACTAGCCTCTGTTTTCTAATCTGTAAGGTGGAAAGGAGATACCAGGCTGACTTGTGGGTATTGTGAGCATCAGATAAGAAACTGGATATGAAAGAGCTTTATCAACAACTGGCACTTATTTTAAATATTATGAGAAAAATTATACCAAAAATTGCTTACAAAAATACTAGTAATTACATTTGCTTTTGTATTTGCTTCAATGAATAAATGAAGCAAATAAATGAAGTTTTAAAGCACATAGGCACAATCTGACACACACACAAGGGGTTCAAGACACTGTAGTTATGTTATCTATAAAAAGAAGAATATTCATTAATATGGCAGAGATGGCACACCAACGTCTGACCAGTGGACCTGTAGAGTAGCCAACAAATGGACAGATAAATACAAAGAGGGGAAAGACAGGAAAGGGAATTGGAACTAGGTCCCTGATATTTTTAGATAACAAGCTTTTCCAAGTAGTATCCTACTGATTACTTAACACTTTTATTTAGTTTGAGACTTTCTAAGATTTAAAAATGAATATTTTCAGAATAGAGAAAAGTTTAAAGAATTGCTAAAATAGTACCCTATTCACAAGAGATAAATTTCTTTTTCAGGTCTCAAAATAAAATTATTTTCAAATGTACAAATATTAACACTTGCTGGCAAAAACAAAATTACCTACTTGAATGGCTTTACTATAATCAGGCACCCCGTCCACTGATCCTGAAGGAATATCATCAACATGGTAAATTCTGTTAAAAAAAAAAGCATAATTTTGAAAAACTTTTAATAAAGAGTTATACTATTTCATAATTTCTAAAACAATTAGAGGGTTGAGTTACTCCAGTTAATACTGTTATTTAATAAAAAAATACTGAATATTTTTAAAAAGGTGAAAGAGTCATACAATCTAAAGAGAAACCAGAGTATAATACTGATTATTTTAAAGAGTTCCTGATATAGCTGAATCTCATTAAGGTAGAAACAAGTGTTTACTAATAATGCAACTGACCTGTTTGTGAAAGTTGTGCCCTGATCAATCTGAACACTGAATTATATATTCCCAGTGAACTTCATTAGCTGAGAGAGATGCTTTAACTTATTCTACTAGTAAGGGGTCACTTCTATACGGATATTCTCTGGGGTTCTCCATGACTCCCCTTATACCAACATGTTTAATAAAAGTGAAAGTTGTATGGATCTGGAAAGCTCTAATGGATGGAAACAGGGAAGACTTCACTACCTCTCCTGCATTGGGATGCTGCCAGCTCTCCGTGCCATTTATTATTTGCTTACACTCACGGCATCGCAGTGGCTGCAGCTCACTGTGTGCATGCTCACTGGGTGGTGAGCTCACAGGAGGGAGGTGAAGACTTCTTTTCTCCAGTCCCCAACACAGGGCTACACGGTCAGATGCTCTGCACTGTCTGCCAAATTATGAAAATTTTTTAAAGAACTGCTAAAATAATCTAGATTACACAGTAACTTTGAAGCCTTGGGCAAATTAACTTCTCTGAGCCTCAATTTTTCCCTTTGTAAAGTAAGGCTAAATAATCCCCCTCCTTCAGCATTTTTGAGAAGCAAATAATATGAAGTTTTAAAGCACCTAAGCACGGTATAACATACACAAGGGGTTCAAGACATTGTAGCTATAAAATAATCATCGGAAAAATCCTGCCATTTTTTACATTTAAGTACGATGAGTTTTATAATTGTTAATTTGAAATTGTAATTAGACTCTCATCAATGTAATAGAGTAAACATTAAATAAGTCTAATAGAAATGTTGTAAATGCAAAAATATGCAATACATCTAAATTGGTACACAGTTCTGTATTTTAATACGCTTCTTTGAAACATGTCCAGTCCTACTTAGTCACTACAATAAAAAGTCAAAGATGAGAATAGGAGGCCCCCAGGAAATGAAGCGGTCTGCCACTTTGCCCACGACTGAGACACAATGCCTGACAACCAAAACTTGAAGCAGGAGGGGTTTATTTTGGCCAGTTCCAGGAGAGCATTGATGAGGGGCTCAGAGGAAAAGCTGCTTACCTGCTGGCAGTGAGGAAGCAGAGAGATGGGGGAAAGCTGGGAAAAAGATAAACCTTTCCAGTTCATCCACACACACCCCATCAGATCGTGCCTGCTAACAGCAAGTCAGATATAGGGATCCCCAATCCAATCACCTTCAGTGAGAGCACAAGGCTTTTGCAGTAGGGGCATCTAGATAAGAGAACATGTGGTCTTTCTCAAAAAACAAGAAAGGCCTCTTCAAAGTCAGACAAACCTGGTTTTACACATCATCTCTACTTAGCAGCTGAAGACCTTTGTCAAACAATGAAAGCTTATTCAGTTTCCTCTTTGTAAAATGGCAATCATAGGAGTATTGATGGGACCTACCACAGTGCTAATACCCAAGGAGAACCTGCTCCAAGTTACTGACACATGCCAGGCAGGAAGACGAAGAACTTTTATCTTCTAGATTTAATCAAAAGCCAGAATCCTTTAGAGAAGACACTTGCTCTGCAGAGAGACTAGATTCATTTGCCCTACCTGTGCCCTAAGAGCCACCTTTTCCCTGAAGACCTCAGGTCTCTACTGAGGATTGCTACACAGCAAGCCTTGCAGCAGCAGGACCACCATGTGCTGCGCTCATATTGGCCTAAGATTCTTTCCAGTAAGTCTTCCAGAACCACTGAGAAAACTGGGTATGAGTTTTCCAACCGTCATTTTCTGCTTCAAAGTGAATTCACATATGAGTGAGTCTTAAGAGAGGGAAAAGGAAGGAGGGGAAGAAAAAGGAAGGTTGCATTAAGCCCCCCCCCCAAAAAAACGTATGTGCCAACTGATGAATGGTATGTGTAAGAAAAGAAAATGATTTGAAAAAGCTAGCTGAATTTCTAACCTGACTCAAACCATTAGGCCTATGCCTTCTTCTAAACTCTATAGGTTAAAACATCCCGCCTTGGCTAACACCCCAACCAGATAACAAAAAACACAAGATATTGATGGAGACCACTATGAAGCAGCATCAAGCAGGATTTAAATTAACCAATCATCTTTTTTACATTTATTTGTTAATCTGTCCAAAGCCTAGGCCGCTTTTCTAGAAGTGGGCAAATGACTCATAATAAGTGAACCTCTGTGAGTCATTACTCCCTACTAAAGCTGGTAATGGTGAATGAAGTCAAGAAAGCCTCAAAGGATAAGACAAGATCACAGCCAAAGACACCTGGATCCAGTCTCAACTAGATAAGGACTATAACCTCAAGCATCTCACTCTTGGGTGGATTAACTTAATCCTTACTAAGGATTAACAATACCTTACTTGGAGAAATCTTTGAGTAATTCCACCCTTTTTAAGTACTCCCCTCCCTTCTGATAACCAAATAAATATGGGCCACCCAGAGAAGGTCTTGGTCTTAGCCCTGAGAGAATCTCTAACTCAATGGGAGGGCTTTGATCTTCCTGGAGCCCTGAAATCATTCCATTTGCCTCTTTTTACTTAGTCTTCACCCTCTCATTCAGAAGATTGTGGACCTAATCAGCCCACAGTAACTGAGGTATATTACTAACTCGATAACTGGTGCCCTAACAGGCACTGATAGCCCTTGGACAGGAAATTTTCAGACTGAAGAAGTAAGTCTACCTAGAGAAGAAAGTGTGGGAGATGGAGAAGGCCTTCATAGGATGAAAATCTCACCAGGGATTCATGGAAAAAGGAGGGATGAGAAGCATTCCACAAGGAATAGGGGTAAATCCACTGTGAACAAGCTGTTTTTATCCAGGAGTAAAATGGGCCAAAAATTTTGAACAAACATACATAAAGCTGCCCCAAAGTTTGCTTAAATGCTCTGGGGCTCATATGCCAAAAAGACCTAACAAAAATGTTGTTACAAGAGGTAATCAAATATAATTCATTGTTTCCTCAGACAAGCACTGTAGATATTAATAATTGGGAAAGAGTTGGAAGAAAAATCTTAAGGTATACATACAGAATAGGAAAAGTCATTTCCCCTGAGACATTCTCAACTTGAAACCTAGCTCATTCAGTTTTAAGTCCGTTGCAGAGCTCACAGTCAGTAGCCTCTGACTCAGACACAGAGGAAACAGAAGAGCTCCCAGCAGAAATGCCTAGGCAGGAGCAAGACCCTATCAAAAGGACATCCCATACAGCTCCATCTAGAATCTTATATATTTTAAAGGAACAAGTAGCTGCAAAAGGAGAAATCCTTGACACCCCCACTTGCTTCCCAGTTGGAACTCAGTGAAATGATCATAATGGGATTTGTTTCTCATTTGCCTTTTGAAATTCAGATGCTTAAAAAATCTTAAAGAAAAGGCTATTAATAATGGGAGTATTGGACTTATGTTCCTAACCTACCATTACTTAGACCCATCACTTAGGCAGATTCTCCACCTAAGACTTAACATGATCCAGACACGACTGACCCAAACTTAGATAAAAGGTTTTTATTTTTTTCAAATTCTTCTTATAAGAGATCTCTGCTAACTGGCTTATTTTTATAAAAATTCTGACTAGTCTTTATAATTACAAACTTAAAAATTATAAAACTTACTATGATTCAATTTGGACAAAAATATATTTGAGTGCACTCTGATTTTATAAGTAAATTGTCTTGTGTGTGTGTCTTTGTCTCTCTGTCCAACCTGTAAATAGCTGTTTTATTTGAGCTAAACAAATTTTTCTTCTTTTTGTATTTTTTTTGCATTTTTGAAACATTTGCCTGTAATTTAATTTGCCTTATACATAAATGTCAACTGAAATTAAGGATATGCTTCCACCAAGGTTGTCAGCTGATCACAATGATGTCAAAATTGTTTTTATAAATGTTATGCATATTGTTGTTTATATATTATGACTTGAGTGTCTCTTGTTCAAATTTAATCAAAAATTTATTAAGATAATTAAACAAAAATCCCTTAGGGTGAGGAGAAACTGTTGGATAGGACTCAATAAAGCAGCTGCCTGGAAACATTCTTCTGGCCCTTGTTCATTAATGGGAAGCCCCAAAAATTTCCATAACCTTAGGGGAGACACCCCAATGAATAGTGTTCAAAATATATTATTATGATATATTTACAGTGATCATCATCAAAAGGTTAAGTTTTCAAAAAAGAAGACAATAGGTTTTCTGATTAAAAGATGTTCTTGGTACAAAACTAAATTAAGAAACAAAATGGCAATTTGTTATTATAATTTCATAGTGTATTAAATACATTCATGCCTTCCAAATGTACATTATACTAAAATATAAACTGGGATTGTTTACACTGATACACATATACCTTTCTCTTGTGCCCCAGATATATATATATAATAAGAGGTTCATGTCAAGCCAACATAAGGTCTTCAGTCAAATGATAATTTTTAATAATAACCTATGTGATGTATATGCTTTGTATGTGCCACTACATTTAGAGATACTTAGATATTGAACAATGTTACAGACTTCTTCAATGACATCCTATTAAAGGCAAACAAATTAGGTAAAAGCTTCTTATGCATTAGGTAGGGATGACTGACTAAAAAGGTTATTCTATCTCAAGATGGAGATTTAAATGTGTTTCAAAAATGTCATCATACCTGTTTCGCTACACTACTGTGTATGCCTGTTGATCTCAAATTTTCTCTGTAAAATGATATAACTATTGTCTGTTAACATTTTATAGGGATTTAACTACTAGAACATCCTTGGTTGTTAAAAAAAAGTTTTCTCACTATACTTTATATTTCAATATGTTCCCACTACAATGTAATAAATGTAATATCATTAACCTTCTCTTCTGGATGTTCCACAACTGAGGTTTGGAGACCAAAAATTAGAAGGATAGATGGGCTAAGTGGATAGCCAATATTTTGGCCCTGGCCCTCTGAGGTCAGTGAGGACCCAGGACATAAGAGAACCTTTACTTCAACATTCTGTAACTCAGTTGAGTCCCTGGTCTTCTGATCAAGGAGTTTGTGGGACCATAGAGGAAAGTGATTCTACAGTGTATAGTGTGCCTACAGGGAGTCACCAGGAGAGAAAAATCTCCTAAACTTTCAGAGAAAGCAACTTGGTCAAGCAATGGTTATGACTCATCCAGAGGGACACTGACAGAACTGGGAGGCACTGTACATAGTTCCAAGGTAAATCCTGAGGCAATTTAGCTGACCTTGATAGATAGCAAGAAATTAAGTTTAACTAATAGAGGTCTCACTTTAACTTGGTCTTGAACAACCCACAGAAAAGTATAACCACAGATGTATAAAGCCACTGTAGTAATACTAATTTCTCCAAAAAATTGGTTATTCTTGCCCAGAGGCTGCCAAACTCCAAGTAACCATACAGATGTAATCAACAATAAATATGCTAGATTCCTTTTACCAGGATCCACCAAAAGTACCTCATAAAGAGAATTCATAACTTGTCATAGATCATTGTTATGGATGCCATCCTGGATCTCATCCTGGCCATAGAGAGATGAGATCTTCAAACCAGTGGTGAAGTCTGCTGCCAACAGACCCATCATGAATTCTATAATGGACTGATTATATTAACGTTTGCACCTTTTACTTCTGTTCTTAATCTGCTACAGGGAATGCCAAACTTGACAATGCTAACCATGTTTCAACTGCTGCAATTACAAGAACAAAAATGAGGAGGTGTCACCAACACAGATAAAATAACTTACAAAGCACAGTGCATACACCTGCACCTGAGACTTCCTACTTGAAGCCCTTCCTGCCTAGCCCTCACCTTTCCATGTGGCAGAGTCATCCTGACTTCCACTTATCAGAAGGCATTCCAACCCCAGACTCCCTGGAATCCAGGCCAAGGGAAAGAACCCAAATTCCTAAGTCACCCCTTTTCTCTACCTATGTCTCAGCACCTGCTTCTCCTCTGGTAACCAGAATCAGAATCACCTTGCCCTCCTGGAAAGACCCACAGCCCACAGAAATGAAGCTTTACTTAAGACATTTAGACCTCAACTGAATAAGGGCATTTCAGTGTAACATAATAACCCTAATATGTTGGAGTAAGGGAGTAAGGACAGCACTTTCTTACAAAGAACACATATTTCCAGCCTTTAAGGGCTTTCTTTTATTAGACTACGATGCCTTTGATTTGATAAATTCAAACAGATTGATTTAAAACATTCAAATTAATGGAAAGATATTTCTACTGATAAAGGCAATTTGTATTTCTCAAGCATAATAATTTACAGCTAATTATGACTGATTTAAATTTGATATGATTAAGCTATTAGAGGAAGATATTGCAGAAAAGATACCTTTCTCTCCCTTCTTTTCGAGATCGCGTGATCTGATTGATTTCCAGTGCTGTCAGCTTCTTTGCCACACGATATTGCCAGATATAAAATGCTTCCTTCGAAGCTGCTATTACATGGGTTTTGGTCATTGTAACAAAAAGTGGTACTATTAAAAAAAACATAAACAAAATTAAGTTATGGTTATGCAAAATCACAGAGTATGTTCCAAAGCAGTTCAGTAATCACTGAGCCCAACCCCTCATTTTACAGAGATGCAGAATACCTACCTACAGTCTCAAAATACTGCTTCTCCGATCAGAAAGTAGTCAAAAGTTTGTAGGATCATAAAAATATTAGCTCAAAATGGATCCAAGAGGTAAAACTATGGAACACTTAAATCTCAGGAGTCCACCTTTGTGACTCTGAGTTTGGGAATGGTTGGTGTCTTATGCAGATGGGAAGGGGATCTAGCAATGGAGGAAGAGGGTAGAAAGAAGAGAGGCAGGGGAAGTAAAAAGGATTGTAATGTGATATAACCCATACCAACTCTCCCCATAATTAATGTATTCCTAGATACTGCAAATATACACTAATAAAAAATTTTAATAGCCCAATTAACAAGTGGGCAAGGAATCTGGGTACAATTCTCCAGTTAAGATTTTTTAAAGGCCATTAATCAGATAAAAGGTCAATCAACATCATTAAACATCAGAGATGAAAATCATAATGAGATATTACTTGACAACCAGAAAAATGGCTAAAGTCAAAAGTCAAATAATTGCAAGTGTTGACAAGGATGTGGAGAAATAGTAGAAATGTAAAAATCCACTCTGAGAAACAATTTGACAGTTCCTCAAAATGTTACATAGTTACTATATGCCCTAGAAACTTCACTCCTATATATTCGAGAGAAATTAAAGCATATGTCCACACGATATGCTTTCTTTGCCACATACAAAAACTCACATACATTCATTAAAGTATTACAATAGCCAAAAAGCAGAAACAACCCATATGCTCTCAACTGATACACAGTTTGCCTCTCTGTCCCACTACCAATTATGACTTGATTCAGGATTTATCCCTTCCCAGAAAAGCAAATACATATAGTGACACTACTTATTTCTCTTAGTTCATTGAAAAGAAAGGTTTGTGCTAATATTGTTTGGACAAGTAAATGCCTGTATCTTTACAGATAACAACATGCAATGTACTGACCATTGTTACTCTCCTGTTACCTGGTTTTGAAATTTTTTTCTCTTTAAAATAAATTTTTTGGGGGCTGGGGATATAGCTCAGTGGAATAAGCGCTTGCCTAGCAAGCGCAGGGTCCTGAGTTCGATCCCCAGTACCGCAAAAAAAATAAATAAATAAAATAAAATAAAATAAATTTTTTTAGAAAGGATTTATCCCTTCCCTTCATTTCATGTCTTATATTCCACTATAACTCAGAAAAATATTTTCCCAAGTTCCTTCCAGATTTAGGAATATAGTCTAGGAAAATTTTTTCATCTATTACATTTCTTAGAGAATATTTAATTGAGCTAACACTCTGTACCCTTTAATGAAACTGTCTCATCAAATCCAATTAAGGAACTAATTGTGCCCACAGTCACAAAACAGAAGCAATATAAAGCTAACTATATGCAAGAAATATGTTAAAGCTAAATTATTCCTCCATAAAAGGTCATTTTAGTCCCCATTTTCTAAATTTAGTTAAAACAATATAAAACTTATTTTTTCTACTTATAAATGCTATACAAAGCAATAAATAATATGACCAGAATAAAGTACAATGTTAACGAGAGTAACCATTTAGAGAGCTCTTGCCATGTCCAAATAAAGGGCACTTAAGGCCATAAGAGAAACTGAAGAAAGAATTAGAGCGCAGTCTGATGGTATGATGTTAACTACTAGGTTAACAACTCTATTATTCAAATTCAGTCATCTTATATACTAGATAACCCAGTACAATTGAGTCATATTTACTTTTTTTTAATTACAGTTGTCAAGACTTTCTATTCAAATGTTACTAGTAATGACCTCTAGAGGGAGTTGAAGCCTTTCCCGGGGGGAGCAAAAGGCAGGTATGGGGAATGTCAGCCAAGCCTCCAGAGGGCGCTCACAACCTGCTTCTAACATTTTAATGAGGAGTCCTGATACGCCTACATCTGTAATGTTCCCCCTCTGCAAAACTCAGAGGGCGCTCACTCCCAGCTTAGACTCCACTTTCCCTGACCTTGACTTTACAAAACCTTGGAACATTTACTACAGTTAGCAAGTTCCACCATGAATATTCTGATGCTGGTCACTATCATGCTCTTAGTTAGATATGAAGTGAGTCTTTGACCATTTATTGCTTTCTAATTAAATATAGTTGTTCTTAAGCATACATATATAAAAATATCTCTTCAACCAGTGTTTAACTGCAATTATAAATTACACTCATTTCTTTTTGATGCAAGCTTAATAGTCACAAGAGTTTATCATTAGCCTGATTAATTCAAAGTTAAAATGTTAGTGGCTCAAGGTAAGAGACCTCTAGATTTAAATTACAGGCACTTGCTAACTGCAACACCAGATAAATGACTTGTTCTCTCTTGTTATGGCTTGTGTCTCAATGTCCCCCCTAAGCCTCATATGGTCATAGGTGGGGCTCTTCAGAGGTGGTTTAGGGTGTATGATGACTAAACCAATCCACTGATTGGTTTGGCGCGGTTCTAGGCGCATATAATGGAAAGGACCACCGGTGAGTGTGGGTGTGAGGGCTGCCTGCCCTAAGCGCATATACCCTGGATAGAATACAAGGGATGGAAAGACTGCTGTTGTTGTCGCTTGCACTTGCAGCCTTTGCTGCCTCCTACTTCCTGCCCTCCACACCAGGAACTGTTTTCCTTCTTTGTGATGCCCTCAGCCATACCACCCTGGCTTGGAGCCAGTCCGCTATCAACTGGGACCTCTACAAACTATGAGCTACAATAAATCTTTGCTCCTTTAACTTTGGGTGCCAGGTATTTTGTCTCAGCAATGAGAAAAGAAACCAAGCCATCTCTGAGCTTGGTTACTTACTGTAAGTTGAAGGTAATGATAATGCCAAATCTGTAGTCATTTGCGGTTTATGGGAGAAAAGAAATACAAAGCACAGCACAGAGCCTGCCAGCTCTTAATAACCGAAAAAGTCAATACTCACTGGTTTTTTTGAAGTATATGCCATGCATTCTTCTAAACACAGTGCAGTACTTAAATTGACTTACACCCACCCTGTAAGGCAGGCATCTACACGTGGCACAGGAAGAGACTGAGCCATTAAATGATTGGAGGGCTGCACCCAAACCCAGGTCCCCTGGCTCAGGTCAGTGCTCCTGACCTGACCACATGCTGCCCCTCAGGAAGGATTTGAAAAGACATGTATTAGCTTGGTTGTTCTTATTGTTTCTACTTTTTAATTATAATCTATATAGGTTTTGTAATATAATCCCTATGAAAATTCTCCAGCCAATACAAAAAACAAAAACAAAATCTGAAATACATGTTCTTCTAAATCAATATAGTAGTAATTCCAGTAAATTTACATGGGTACATAAGGCCATCAAAATAAATTTTGATAGATCATTTGTAAAAGATGCATTCCACTAGACCTTCTTTTTTCTTCTAGCGAAAAGAAGACCAAATATTAAATAAACTTTTTAGGAAAGGAACATGACCTAGATAAAGGCACCTCATAGCCTCTCACCTGTTCAATACCTAAAAAGAAAAAATTTGAAATATCTACAAAGATTAGTGGTTAAAATTTTTTTTAAATAATTATGCTTCCATTAATTGGACTCTGAGACATTATTAAGTAGTAGTTACTAGCCAAGTATGGATGTAAAATAATTTAAAATAATTTAGGAATTCACATATAAATAAAACCTGCTTGTAACATTTTAATGCTGAGGCCTGAAATAAATGCCTACATCTGTAATGTTCCCCCTCTTCAAAACTTAAACATTTCTCAGCCCTTTATTTTTTTTTTTATTTTTTTTTTTTTTTTGCGGTACTGGGGATCGAACTCAGGACCCTGCGCTTGCTAGGCAAGCGCTTATTCCACTGAGCTATATCCCCAGCCCTTCTCAGCCCTTTAAAAAGAGCTGGTAAACTAAAATTGCACTGAAAGGCTGTCATCAAATTACCTTTCTCTGGAACACAGGAAAACTGAGTGCAGGAGGCAGAGACTGGCACGAGAAAGCGGCCTGTGTGCTGGCCCCGTTGCTGGGGCCCAAGCTGCCTGGCCCTTCTGATGACTTTTCCCGCCTCATCCTCTGGCAACACTGTCTTCCCTCCTTAAGACCAGCTAAAGGAACACTTAGCCCTCAAGGCACATACCAATGAAAGTTCTCTAACTACACATTCCCATGAGCACCTCAGCTCCTTGCACAATCCCAGCACACGGCAGAGGAGCACTAAGCCATTGTTGACTGTAACAGACTGATCATTTGTTTGGACATTCTGTAAGAAATGCCATAATTTCTTATGACTTCCAGTGACCCCTACACTATCTCAAACATACACACTTGTTGATGGTTTGCACTTTCTTTAAGTGCTGAGGCGTTGCACACTCTAGGCCAGTGGTGGCGAACCTATGGCAAGCGTGCCTCAGTAGGCACGCAGAGCTCCCTCTGTTGGCACTCGTGCCAAGTCGCCCCAGCATGGCCCCAGCAGATGAGCATTTGGGTTTATAACTACAGTGTTGACACTTCGCAACAAATAGGAGGATTTGGAGTTGTGGTTTGGGCAGTCATCTCTAAAAGGTTTGCCATCACTCCTCTGGGCTCTATTACTGAGCAACATCCCCTTCCCATCCCTGAATTACTACTTTCTGTTTTACATGGGACAGAAAATAAAGGTATTTTCCACAAATGCAGTAAATGTTTATTATGGGCCAATCACAGTACTGGGTATTGGGGATATAGAAATTAGTAACTAGACACAGTCTTTTAAAAGTTCAAAGTCTAAAAGGGAAGATCAAAAGAGAATCAGTAATTACAGTCCATGGTCAGAAGTACTTTGGGTAGAACACCAAAGGTATCCCGAGGGCTCCATGTGCGAGCAGCAAAAGAGGGCATCACAAATCCTACACGGAGACCGCAAGAGATCCCACCAGCCACACTCCACACGGACATGCAAAGTTCTTTTGAAGACTTCAACACAGATTGTTAGGAGGAAGAGCAGATGGCAAAACAAAAATAATACATTCTAGAATAGCACCAGCTGCACATGTTTTTCATTACTGCTGTTTTAGTCTCTAGTCCTCATGAAAATCTGGCACAGAAACTTTAAAAAGAAACAGGATAGGTATGAAACAAAAATGTTGAGTCTTTGGCTATGTCTGCTGCAGGTCAATGAAAGAAGTATTTGTTCAATTTTCAGCCAGCAAAACTGCAAAAAACGTTTTGAAGCTCAAAAACACAAATAAACATGCCCTCAAGTATTTGCCATTTTATGAAGGAGGATTTACATTTAGCTTTATTTAGCTATTATATTTAGCTTTATCTAAAAACTGGCCTACCTGTGATAAAAAATTTTTTGAAGCTAACCCTATCGTATGATTCTGTATTCAAACTTTTGATATTAACAAAAAAAGATCTAAAGATTGACAGAATTTACCACTTAAAGACTGTTAGCCTCTAATAAATGAAAGATATTTGTATGATAAGGTACTAAAATAATTTTAAACTAGGTCTTCTCACGAGGAACAGTAACATATACGTGTACATATGTAGGTATAAGAACATAAACACAGACATTCAGCAACGAACATAAAGCAATACATCAAAGTGATCAAGCTACCAAGACACTAAAACTAAACATGGCATATAAAACATGACATTGGAACTATAAATATTTCTCACATTTATTTGAATCAGCCTAAGAGCTTAGCAAAATGCAAACATTTAGATGGTAACATTAACATCATTAAAGACTAAATGTCCAATCTGAACAAAAGAATGACTAGTTCTCATCATAAAGTTCAATGGGTTTTTGAGTCTTTAGACCAAGTAGTTTTTATCATAGCATATCCAATAAAGTACCTCCTTTTCTTTTAAAAGAAAATCATCACTTTGGGAAGTTATTGTGAAATGGCAACAGAGCATTTGTTAATGATTTCTAACAAACTTTTCAGAATAACATTTGGAATTTTTGTAATGGGTGACTTTCATAGCTATTGGATAGAGAGGAAGACAAAGCTACACCAACCAATGTCCTCTGAAAAGGAAAAGCAGGGATTTTTTTAAAGCCATCCCTATTAATAGAATAGTTCTATTTAAAAAAAAAACCTAAAAAGGGTAAACTCCCTTTTACAAGCAACTACAGCAGTTTTATGGGAAAGAGGTATTTACAAGCAGTTTATTAATAATACAAATGGTTTAATAGCAAAATTCTTTCTATGATACCATTTATTACCTATTAATCATTACACTGCATACCAGTTCCCATATAATTGTATTCCCCATTTAAAGCAAATGATGGCAATGACAGTTATGAAATTATTATGATTTCAGATATAGTAACTTTATAATTTAGAATATCATAAATTAATATATTATAAATATATATTATAATTTATAATTTATTAGTCTGTCTTAACCAGAATGCTTTTGAGAGTGAAATAGTGCATTAATAATTCTGCCATGAGAACAGGCATAAACTGGTACCAGACCTGACAACCAGGAAATATGGTCAATTTCATCTTAGAGAAATACCTCTCTAATTGATACTATTGTTAGGTTTTTTAAATTAGTGCTGCAAATGAAACTTGATTGGGTAGGAAATAAATATTAGCATTTCCTTACCAATATCAATGTACTTGGGATCCAAGGGCGTGCCAATTGAGTTACAAAGAACCAGCACAAACTATGGACAAACAAAGCAAAAAGGATATTGGAACTGTTGCTTATGAACAATAAAGGAAATGTGCTTAATAAATAGTTGTGCTTATTTTTTTCAAGTATCACTAACTGGTAAGTAATTGATAAAAATTTTAGGTATATAAAGAATCGTGGACAGAAAAATACAGTTTTAACTATTTTTTAAAAAACATAATTTAAAATTCAACAAAGGCAGATTTCTCAATAGAGTAGAACACTGTAATTTTGAAAAGAACATTTAAGAAACATAAATACATGGCTACTTTTCAGCACTTATATTTCTAATGCTCCTAATCAAATATAACAACAATAATCAGCTATAGAAGAGCTAACTTTATGTGTTACCGTTGCACCAAATGTCTCCATCTCATTCTCCTCCTTTGAAGCAATATATAAATGACATGAGAAATTCAGAAAAATTCAGTTAATTTTAAAAGATATAATCCAATATAGTAAAATTAACATATGTAAACAATTATCTGTAACTAATACTATATTAGGAAAATGATCAAGCACAATGCATATTTTTATTTTTTTTTGGCGGTACCGGGGATACAATGCATACTTTTTATCATATTGTTCTGAAGTGATCATTTCATTTTTCTTATTCATTTTTTCTGTATCTTGTACTAACAATACCATTCTATCTAAATATTCTCTGACCTGAATGCTTTTAAACAAAGCAATTTTCTATATGCTGTTTATATATATAGTTTCAGCATTGCAATTAAAACTTGTTTAATTTCATTAACTAAATGATAAATATACATATATACTAGAGACATAAATTATCCTTTCAAAAGCTATATTTCCAGGGATCATTCCTATAATATGTTACTAATGAAGTTTCTCTGACTGTGTAGTACTATACGTTATCCCTCCACTATTTAAAATAAGCTTACTTGCTGCCACAAAAATACCATAAATAATTAAACTACTTTTTATTTTGATTAATTATTCATGTTTATAGTTTCAAGACTCAAATAATTCTACAAGGCTCCTTATTAAGACTGGTAATCCCCCGAGCTTCCCATGTCCTACTCCCTTTAACGTAACCTTTGCTACTTCCTTCCACAAATTTGAGGAACATGTTTACAGCGCCACCCTTAACTTGCTGTGCTTTGATCTGCGATACTGTCTTTGCCCTCCCACAATGGTAGACAAGTGTTCAGCTTTTTTTCCATCCCCTTTCCCATTCTGCCTCAAAACAGCACACTTCCATCCCTCTATCTTTCCACTTTTCACATCATTTTATCAGATCAGAGCTTAGGGTTGAATGTTGATTATATTTCAATGAAAAGAAAGTTATTTTAAAAGCCTGCATGATGATATCAGTTTGATGATGTAAATGCTACTCACAGCTAAACTACCAAATACAATTTATTCTCCTTTCAAGTATATTTTGCTTTCCCTATTGTACCTAGTAAATGTAATAGTTGGTAATTGTCTAATTTTTCCCTTTGCTTAGTTTTCTATGTACTTATTACCAATTATCCCCCATATATGCCTGTTTCTTCTCAGGGGTTCAAACACAGTAGGTATTTTAGTAACTGCAGCCTCTAAACTTTCTTCTGGAGGCTTCTGTCCTCCTCTCCTCAGACTCCTGGGCATGTGCACAGCAGAAAGCTGGTACCACTCTTCCCATGGGGACTACAGCGCCTGCTTCTGCCTCTTTTTCTCTTCACATTTGTGGACTTTGTCCTGAAGTAATTCTCTAAGATAGGGAAGCCTAGAAGGTAATTTTTTGGTGATCTTGCACATCTAAAATAAGTCTATATTCTAACATTATATTTAAATTTACATTAAAAAATAAAAAGCTGGAGATAGAGCTCAGTAGCCCAGGGTTCAATCCACCACCACCACCAAATCATTCTTCCTCGGAATTTTGAAGGATTCTCCAAAGTACTGCTGTTGACAAACTGGATGCCATTATGAGCCCTCATCCTAAGAAACCTATTTTCCTCTCTCAAAGCTGATAGGATTTTAAGCATTCTGAAATTTCACAATGACATCTTGCTATGGAAACATTTTTACTCATGGAGCTAGACACTTCCAATGTACAATCTTAAAAGAAACTTTCTTGAGTTTTTTTCATATTTATTTCCTTCCATTTTGCCTCTTTACTCTTTATAAAACTATTATTCATACGCTGAATCCTATTCCTTTAATTTTCTTCTTTTTTTTTTCTTTTTTTTACTAGTTCCTATTTTCCCATCTCCCCACCTATTCTCCATTTAATTTTGAATATTCTGCCAAGTTTCCCTATGGTTACCATACTTGTAATTTCCAAGAATTTCCTATTCTAAAGGATCTTCTTATTTTAGGGATGGAGACTGGTAACTCTCTGAGGATAACAATGATGGTCCTTTTGAGATCAAGGCACTCTTGAAATGTTCCGTTTCCCGTGCAGTCTCTGCTTCCCCCAAGTTCTTTTTTTCTTGTGTTTGAGTTTGGCATCTTTGTGTTAAGTTAGATGCTGCCCTCAAGTGTCTGAGAAACCTAGTCCATCTGCTGCACTTAAGCATAGGACACTAAGAAGCTTTCTGAAACCTAACTGTCCATGAATGAGGCTCCCTGATCATGGCCTTTACTGCAAGGTAATCAGGCAGGGGTGCTTTCTTGGGGATTCCCAATCTCAGTATCTCTACAAGTCCTTCTTGTGAGCCAGTCAGACTGTCCAGGGGTGACTCTTCCCCTGTCCAGGGGTGACTCTTCCAATCTACTACCTCACGGCTTGATGCTTGATTGCCACTGCTCTGGGAACCAAGTGGGGAAAGAATACTGGGGTGATACAGGGTAAGAAATATTTTGTTCTACTGGTTGGTTTTCAGATCTCAGCTACACTTAATGCCATTCCATGTCATTCCATGCAGACCCCTTTTGATTGTCCTTAGAAACTAAACCCAGCCTTCACAGGCGTAAGAGGGCGGCTGCAAGGCTCTGCCTGGAGGAAGCAATCTGGGAATCTGCAGCTTTATGTGCCCTTTTTTAGAAAGGTCTTCTCTTTCCCAAATCATCTCTGGCACTTCCCACTGATCTGTTTCTTTCTCCCACTCCCCAACCCAAGTCCTGCGCCTCTCCAGCATTCTGCTCTCTCTGCTCTCTCCACAAATGGCTTAACGTTCAGCTTGCTTAAGTCTGAGAAGGTAATTCCCACCAATCTACCTACTCTTTAGCCTTCAAAATTCTGTTGCCATTTCCTCTCCCCTCTGGTCCCTATGAGATTGTAACTTTTTAAAAAATACTTTTACTGTTGCTTCAGTGAGTTTTAGGAGAGAACAAAACCGTATGTGGCTATTTAAATTGTCACTTTTAACTCAAAATGCTATACATTTAAGTGGGATAAAAAAATTATAATCCAGCCAAAGATATTGATAGTCCTACTTTGAAATATCTATATACTTCTGCAAATACTTAAATTGTTAGCATAATTTCAAAAGATATATTATTTATTGTATGCTATAATATTGACTTTTATTCCAACATAATTCCAAATAAAAGTAGATCTCTCGGTGTCACAATCTATCCAGTTATAAATGGTCATTGTTATATAATTTCTGTAGCGTTTATATTAGACATCTGGATATTTATTTTTTGTTTGTGGAATTTTAACTTGAAAGAAGACTATGATATTTATATACGTTTCAGAGACAAAAACTTCAGTACTGAGCCAGTGACATGAACTGCCAACAACTGACTGACTGGACAGAAAAGGAGGGTTGAGGGATACAGAACCAGTTAAGTCACACCATTTGCATTTTGGAGGCCTAGATAGACATGGCCCATAGACCTAACGCTTACTATGCTTCCTAGTATACAGGTTATGCTCGATAAAGTAGGTAGCTATAGCCCAGTGCTGCCAATTGTTAACCCCTCTGTGTTTCAATGAACTAAGGAGTACCTACTTGGGGATGGCTTTCATCAGCTTTCGTAGCCAAAATGCAGAAATCGCCACAGGTGGTGATAGAAATGAGACTCTTCACATATTTAACATATTTCTCATTGTTTTTTGTATCCCAAAAGACAACACAGTACTCGGGACGGTCAGGTCTGGTATATGCATAAACTATAGTATTTGAGCAATAGCCCCACTAGAAAGAAAAAAACAGGAAGGGAAGAAAGGGAAGGAGAAAAAGAAGGGAGAGAAGGAGAAAGAAACGCAGACTTAGCTTGGGAAAGAAAAATCATATTATTCTATTTTATTCTAGCAATACTGCAGTTAGGTCATTTATCAGCTCACAAAATATATTTTTCAGAAATAGAAGCTGACCCGATAGTTTAGTTTCTTTTTCTACTAAAATAACAAATCTAAAAGTAATAATAAAGATATTTTTAAAACAAAGAATTATTGTAAGAATAAAATTAACTTATTTTAGTTTTTCAAATTTAAGCTTCAGAGGTGGGAATTCTCAATAGTTGCGAACAGCTACTGGGCCTGCAGGCAGGGGTGTGGGAAGGTATGGGGAGGACACAGGCAGACGTGGTGAGGTGGCCAGGAGTATTTTTGCCCCCAGCCCCTCCCTGCCTGGCCAGTTTGGCAGCGCCTCCTGCACAGCCACAGTTCCCATGGGTTCCAGCAGTACTTTCTTCCCTCACCCCTTTGAGCCCAGGCGGATGATGGTATCTCATATACATAAGCCCGCATGCCTGCTTTCTTTCTTTTGCTCAGCCCCTTAGCCCTGTCCGTACTTCTCTAATAAACCCTTCAGTTACTCCTTGGAGTATGTGTGTTTCCTCCTGGCATGCTGACTCATGCAGTCATTTTACTAACTATGAGAGTATTCTAGAAACATTGATTATTTTCTAGTTCTAAGGTCTTCACACACACAGAGAGAAAACCTGCTCCTTGTTAGTTTATAAAACAAACAGCTATGAATACACTTTGGGCTGCAACAAAATTATTTAGTAAAAACACTTTATAATTACTCTCAATACCTTATAATCAGGTCGAATATTTGCAAAATAAATGAAGGAATCAACAGCTAGCGCAATTTTCAGTCCGCCTCCTTCCCACGAGAGTGCAGACATGTGCTTTCCAGGAACCTTCAAAGTACCCAGATGCTGGAAAAGAATACATATTTAACCTAAAGTCTCACAATCAACAAATTACCATCAAACATTCCTTCAAGATCAAAAATGCTATGAAAACTACTTTGTGAATGGTTGTCTTTTAAGAGTCATTTCCCCTTCAATTTTTTATAATAGAAAATGTACATACAATGGTAAAACTTACAGGCTCTACCAAAAAAATTCAGTATAAATTTTTCCAAATCTAAGATGCCACAGACTGAAATATGTATCTTTACTTTTATGCTCGAGGAAGAAAAAAACACAGTATTAGTTAAAGTATGACAACTTTAATTACAAAATACACCCCAATTTTAGAGTGGTAAAAAAGACTTTTTAGGGCCAATAAAATATAAATTCTACTGTGAAGTCTTGCCTTTCCCTTTCGTCCCTCACTACCAGCCAGTGGCTACACTGTGACTCCTGCACCTATCTCCATGCTGCCTCTTCTGCTGACTGAGCCGGGGGAAGAGACACCTACCCATCTGTCTCTCCTCATTCCCACCCTGCACCCTCACGATCCATCCCTACTCTGCTGTCACAACCATCTCTAGGGAGACCTATCTTTAAAGAAAGCTTAATTTTTAAAAAAACAATAGTTAACCATGATCAATATGTTCTTTAGTATGAAACACAACGCCTTTTTCCCACCTGGCCCCAAGTTCTGTCCTTTGGCTGAACGCCCCACTGTCCAGCCATGCTTGCGTGCCGACTCCTGAGGGACTCCTGTGCCACCCAGCCACTGGCCTTTACCGTGGCCCTGCTGCCTGAGTCCGCCTCTCCCTGCCCACACATTCCTGTCCTTGATGTTCCTTGTCTCTTCACCCTCCAAGTCCATCTCAAATGTGCTTCCTCCATGAGCCCGATTCTCCCACCCTCTATGCGTCCAGAACACCCACTAGAAAGCACTCACTCCTTCACACCCAGACATTACCTACAGGACAGGTGTTCAGTAAATACATGCTGAGCAAACAAATGTACATCCCAATTTCTTCATACACTACATTTGATAAGTGAACAAGTACATGAAAACACTTTTTAATGTGGCCATAAAAAAGGCAAATATTTTTAACCTGAATTCTTATTGGACTGACCAGTATGATCCTATGAATTTTATTAACTGCACTGGTATCCCTTGTTCTTAAACAGAAGGGCTCTAAAGACAAACTTAACACTGCAGTGATGTGAACATTTGTCCCTCCAACACTGCACTGTAACTGTTACCACAATGGTACCAAGAAGAGGGACTTATAAGAGGCAAGTGAGTCAATGTCACCACCAAAGGGTGCTTCAGCCCCCGTGTGTCTCTTTCAGGCCCTTTCTCTTTGCCGCTCCACCTCGTACCATGCGATAAAGCAGCAAGAAGGCCTTCACCAAAGGCCTCGCCAAGTGATAAGGGACATTTTAGCCTCCCTACCTGGGAGCATATAAACACCTGTTCACGGTAAAGTTCCCGGTCTGTGGCACTGTACTGTACCAGTGTGACAAGTAAGACAAATGCATTCAGCTGCCTTGGGCCAAATAAACCAACAGAGGGAAAAAAACAAATTTTAACCTAGCAGGGTCTATCTTGCTGCCTAAATGAAACGAAAAGGAACAAGGCCCCCCAACAGTACTCCTGCTACTGACCCGCCACAGGGGAAGAGGAAGGCCATCTCCTCACTGTACACACCAGCCAGAGGTGGCAGCAACAAGGGCAGAAACCCGACTTTCCTAGCATTCACCACTTCAGTCTTATTATCTCCATTAGTCCTACGCACACCATGAGGTACCAGCCCTATTTCAGAAAACAGCTGCACCTCAGGTTAAACAGCTTCTCTAAGTCAAGCCTCACAGGGAAACGCAAGTCAAAGCCAGGTCCACCTGACTACAGATGCTGTGCTCTACCTCGTCAAACCCACAGTGCAAAATCCAGGACCTCCTCATCCCCAGAATCAAAGCTGACAAACCTCCCTGAGGTTTTCTTAAATATTTAGATCCCTTCCTTCTACGTATCTCCCCTATCTTCACAAGAACACAGATCTGGAAATGTATCCCCTCATTCAGAAAAACCCCAGTGGCTAATGGGCCCTGAGGAACTATGATTGGTCTTCTTGGACTAATTTTTAGCTTAACCCTTTGCATGCTGTTTTACAGGATAAAACACATAAACCTTCAAACCCATGTTCTTCTACTTGGAGAAGGCCGAACAAGGAACAAAGACAATATAGTGACAAATAAACCAAGGAGAACCAACAAAAACAACCAAGAAAGGTTGCTAGAAGGAAGTTCTACACAAAGAAATAATAAGAAATCAGATTTCTGATTATTAGGAATCTTTACCACCATACCCTTGTTTTTCCATAGCATTGACATCTACCATAAATATTGTCAGCAGACAATGTACAGCGAATACCTGCTCTCTCCAGCACACAGTACAGGGTAACTCTGAGATACTGAGTCAAAAGCACCAGATGATACCATTTCTTAGCCTGACAGAAATTATCAAAACACATAAACAAAATACTACCATTAAATTACAATATCAATATTAAAATATTAGTAACTTGTACTGATATTTTCATCTCACCAAAAATACATATTATTATAGTATACAGTGAATTTAGAAAAACAAAGTATCCAAAAGGAAGAAAAGAGTTCAGGGCTAAAAAATAAGATATGTAAAAATATATTAAGCTTTGTCATTAATAAACTCATTTTCTAAATCTTTGAGGTTCACATATACATATACAGATACATATACATTTTTTTTTTCTTTTTTTTTTTTTTTTTTTTTTTTTGCGGTACTGGGGATCGAACTCAGGACCCTGTGCTTGCTAGGCAAGCACTTATTCCACTGAGCTATATCCCCAGCCCCCAGATACATATACATTTTACTTGAGTGTTCTAATGCTTCTTCAGAAAATTGTCTTTAAAATTAAATTTATTAATAATACCATTTGAAGAATAATATTCTATATGCATTTATGAAAACAATATTTACAATTTTAATGTCATATCATTTAAGGTTGATTATTTTTTTTTTCTTTTTTTTTTTTTGGCGGTACTGGGGATCAAACTCAGGACCCTGCGCTTGCTAGGCAGGCGCTTATTCCACTGAGCTATATCCCCAGCCCTAAGGTTGATTATTGTCAGGTATTCTTAAAATAATTGATTAACCTGAAAGAAATTAAAATATTAGAAGTTTGGGGGAAGGGCAGTCAGATACATGTTTGCTATCTAAGCACTATTTAAAGTATCACATTAAAAATCAGAAAAATGGGGCTGGGGATTTAGTTCAGGTGCATAAGTGCCTGCCCGGCAAGCACAAGGTCCTGAGTTCAATTCCCAGTACCAAAACAAAAAATTAAAAAATAAAAATAAATAAAAATTAGAAAAATGAACTTGAAACAAATGCATTACACTTGAAATCCATGTAAACTCCATCTATGAAAAGAGATACATATTCAGATCACAGAAAAAAATATACTAAATAACCAGTGATTTCTTTTGTACACCTTCCAGTTTTCTAAATGGACTTATTATGAAACTTTTCTATGATAAAATACACCAAAGACTTACACTATGAAGACATTATTGGGATATACATCTGGTATTTCAAGACTGCTACTCAAAATGTTCCAAAAAGAAAACAGGATCCCTTCCCTCTTTCCTTCCTCTTACCAGCGCACCTTTAAATGAAAAGGTAAAATTTTAATACATTTACCTCACCAAATGGAGTGTAAAACTGCACCGTGTTTACATCTTTGTCCTGAGTTACCACTTTCTGGGAGCCAGCCACAGCCAACACACTGCCAACATGGTTCCACTGGATGCTGACCACGTACATGCACGTATCTATCAGAACTGGGTCTAATTCGAATGAAAAACAAAAGAGATAGTAACACACCCAGCCTAGAGGACTTTATGATTTTAAGAACAATTTTTTGAATATCTTTTCTCCAATGCTAAAAAAATAGATCGCTTACTTTGGTCGTTCTCATGTCTCATTATTTGGCACCTCCCATTGTCAAAACAAATAGCGAGGCAAGGGCAGTCGGGCTCCACATAGCCCTCTGTGCCGTGGTACCAGTGGATCCCAGCAATGCTGACTGCTCCGGTGACATTCACCAAGCAGCTCAGTCTCATCTTTATCTAGACAAAAGTGACAGGATTAATATTTATATCTGAAAACAGTGATATGAATGGATTATCATAGGAAGAACACTGAAAATAGGATCTAAACATGGCTGCAAACACACAAGATTAACCACTTTTTGGCTAACCAACCAAAACAAATCACTAACACTCCATTTTCCTGATGTGTAAAATAATAGAATATTCAGTTTTTATGAGATTCAAACAAGAAGTATATGAAGAGAAAAAGCAAAGTGTCAAAGAAAAAGTTAAGTGACTTTATTTCCACCAGCAAGTAAGTTTATTTTATGCCCTAACCCTTGCTGAAAACAGAAATGCTTCATGGGCAGTTCAGAGATCTGTCACGGCTTAATCTTGCAAAGCCAAAACCGCCCTCTGTATCACACTACCTTCTTTATCTTCTTTCTAGAATTGACTTTTCAGGGCTGGGGATATAGCTCAGTGGCATAAGAGCCTGCCTGGCAACTACAAGGTCATGAGTTCGTATCCCCAGTACCACAAAAAAAGAAAAAAAATAGAGTTGACTTTTCTTCCTTACGTTAGTCTCCTATTTTTTTTAACAACTCTTAGTTTTTACAAAAATATCCTTGGTATCTGGTACTCTGGCTCCAGGCACCAGAGGACACTTTAAAAGCTTACCTTAACATAACCCCACTCATTATCCTCAATGCACGGACATCTTGTCCTATGCAACTACCAGAAAGTCAGAACTGAAAGTTACAATCTTAGTGTACTACATTAACTGGTCTTAAAGAAAACAAGGGTTCCTTTTAACCAAAACATAGTAATTTTTGATGATTGCAAAAAAAAAGAAACCTGAAGACTACGTAAGTCTTAAGTATATGTATATATATGAATTATGTAAAAAATCATGTAAAGGATATAAATAGAAATAATATATACACTTACTATAAAATTTCCTTGATTATCATAAATGTGTATTTCTCCATTTGCCATTCCAAAGAGTAAAATTTTACTATCTGCAGACCATGCTACATGGCATAGCTGTATTCCCTTTAGCTCTTTACCCCAAATACGATTTCCTAAAACAAAACATACCACAGTTACTGACAGTTAAGTCAGATCCTACAACAACTGCTTTCAAAACCTTTTCTCGCCAAAAAGTTACCACATTCTTCACAGCATGCCCGTAATCATTCAATTTACTGCGTTAATGAATATTCACTGAATATTTACATATGTTGATTACCCTGACAGACACTTCTAATAACAGCTGATTCAAATTTTCTCCCCTTCTCCCAATTAACAGGTAAGCCCATCATCTATTTGGAAAGAAAATAAACTCCCTAAAAAGAAATTTCTGGTTCCCATCTTCAAACTTTCAGAGTACCACATCACCGATCTATGCATATCCTGAAGGCTTTGCCCTCTACTACAGAGGAAGGGCACCTCCCTAAACACACCCCCAGCACACGCTGATCCCTCCACCTAGTCTATGCTCTAACTCCCTCCTCCTTCGCAAAGGTCCTGTATTCGTTATTCTGATTTTTTCACCAGATTCTTCTCTCCAGGCCCTTCCACATAAACACTGAAATACACAGATCTTCTCAATCACCACCTCAAGGAAAACAAAAGCACTGCTGCGCTGCAGTCCCCACTGCAGTGCAAAGGGCATGAGGTTGCCAGTTGGCAGAGCCACTAGGATAACATGGCTGTGACAGCTGGGCCTGAGGCCACCACTGTCACTTCTGTGATGCCAAAGTCATCTGGGCAGCCAGGCAGGTATTTCAGAGCATTACTCCAACAGAAATACATGACTGTAGGAAGATCAGAAAGGTTTCTTTACCAACGGTTTGACTCTTGGCATAAAGAAGTGTTCAGTGGTCAGAGATATCCATACCTGGATGATGCCTACAAAGTGGGCTTCCAGATAGAGTCAAGGTGGGAGCCAACATACAGTGTTGCAGAGCTGGTTATAATCGTGGGACAGGGAGGTGCCCACAGAGGCGCACTTAGCCAGAAAGCACATGAACTGAGCGTGTCTGATATGTAAGCAGCCTCCCCGCACCTACCTAGCAACTTTCTTTCTTCATCGCCATCCCAATGATGGTCACAATGCTACCAGTCTACAGACAGCAGCTAGTTGTCTTTAACTATTTTCTAACGTGGTGATTCCTGTTTGCCCAATGGATCATTTGTATGTTAAGCACTGTATGTAACCAGCCTTTGTCTGGCAACATAATTGCAGCACAGTAATGATTTACATGATACCTTAAATTAGGGGAAGGGGACATGCCACGTTGGGTATCACTTTGGCTTAGCAATTAATGAGATACTGATTACTAAAATAAGTTAATATTAACCAAGGTGCCAGTTGTACACTAATCTGATCAATGTCTTTCCAGCACTTTGAGCATTTACTTGGCTCATGTAGTCTTCCTTTTGCAGAGCGTGGCTGGGAAGAACAAGGGCATGCACCTTTCCTTCACTCCTCTTTTGTCAACTCTTCCTTTGCACAGAAGGTATTTTGTTTGTTTCCACCTCTTTTTTTTTAAATGCAGCACCTGCTTTATTTAACCAATTAATATCTCCCTTTGTTGATGCTCTATTGAGAGCTGAGTAGTTTGCTTTCAGTATTGTGGTTGCACTTAAACTTCTTTCATAGCAGCTATAGGACACAGTAAGAGAGCACCCGCCAACACGAGCAAAAGGCTCTTCCTCCCATGACCTCACAATGACATACAGCTTGACTCCCCAGGGACATTCCATCATTGCAACAGCTCAGATTTCTGTTCCTGTTATTTTTTTGCACATCAGCTCTATTCTTTATAAAGGCCGCCATTATGGACATTAGGTATCCCAGTATAACTATCTGGAGTTTGTTCTTCATAGGGCCAATTTTTATTTGCAGCTTGAGTTTTTATATGAAGTTGCACTATTGTCCACTTGGCTGTCTTGTGATGAATTCTTTTCATATGTATTCTGTTGCCATACCATTGTTAAAATGAACTGTTGCTCTTGTGAGATGGACTTTAACTGACCTATAAAGAGTTTCTTTCAAATGGCACTACTTGAGAGACATGCTAGTATTTACTCCTACTGCTTGGGCCTTGTGGATAATGTACAGATTTAGAAACAGACTTTGTTTTTAAATCTGTACATTATGATTTGTCCATTTCTTTCCCTGCACTTTGTTACAACTGGGATACAGTGTAACTCATCTGATTTAATATGCATTCAAAAAAATGCCAGAACTATTAAACATCCTGTTTACAGATAAAATAAATTTGTTATTAGCCCCCAGAGAATCTCAAATTCTGTTAGAGGGTTTTGATCCTCCTGGAGCCCTAAAATCACACTACTTCACTCTTTTAGGCAAGCCTTTGCCTTACAGTCTGCAATAACTAAGTGATAATATTTCTCTCTTTTTTTGGTACCAGGAATCGAACTCATGACCTTGCACTTGCAAGGCAGGCTCTTTGCCACTGAGCTATATCCCCAGCCTCTCTAAGTGATAATATTAATGCATTATTTCCCAACCAAAGTCCTTGAGTTATTTACATTGGCAGTCACCATTTCCTTGGCTCCTTACCCCTCCCAATCTAGCTTCTGCCCCACAGCTCCACTGAATCCACCTTCGTGGAGGTCAGTAGCTTGTTGCTATAGCCTAGCGACACTACTTCCTTTTTGACCATCCCCTCCTTCTTGACAATGTCTTGAGTTCCACTGGGTTTGTGTATTCCTTTATTTCTAACATTTCTACTTTTTTGCGTCCTTTATAGAATTCTCTTTGGCCCGTCTCTTAAATGCTGCCTCTTCATTTATGTCAGTGTTTAAATTACCATGCACATGCTGGTGAGTCCCAAAATTATACCTTCAACCTAGACATTTCTAAGCTGCAGAGCTAACTATAATCTGGATATATTTACTTGAATGGCTTATGGTGTGACAAAATGAACATGTCCAAAAAAGAAACCCACGTCAAAACCAGTTTCTCCAAAGCCCATACCACTTCAATGAAAGGCAACACCACCCAGCCAATTCCCAAAGCTAAAATCGTAGATAGTCCTGTTGACACTTGTATCCTCCCATCCCCGGTCAGATCAATAATGATTTCCCGTGCATGCTACCTCCTGAGTATCTCTGGTCTACCCACTTCTCTCCCCTTGTTTATCCTGATTCAGGGTAGCATCCCCGATCTTCCCTTACCTGAACTACCAGAACAGTTTCCTGACTGCTATACTTGGCCACTATTTTTCCTTTCTCCACTCTTCATATTATTGTCACAAAGATGTTTCTAAAGAACAAATCTGATCACCTTATTCCCATTCTTAAAAGCTTTCACTGGCTTCCCAAGCCCCTAAAAGTCCAAGCTCCTTAGTATAATTTATAATCTATACAACTGGGCCTCTGATTTTCATTACACACTACTCTCTACTGTATTATACTCTATTAAAATCACCTTTTCGCACTACCTCCAACACTGCTAAGTTCAACGCCTCCAAACCTCTTCAAATGCTGTTTTCAGGCCTGACACTGTCTACACATCAAACTACCTGTGGCTAATTCCTCCAGGGATTTCCCTGATCTCTCCTAGTCTGCATTTTGTGGCATTCCTACAAGCTCCTGTATTTTTCCTGCTTAGCACCAATCAGAGATAGTACATTTGTTCTGTTACTTAGCCATCTCTCCTGAATATTTTTCACTGTGCCTGTAGTTCCTAAAATTAGAGCTGTTGTTTTATAAGCTCTCAGAGATATTTGTTAACTGCAACATACACACAGTCACACACATGAGTGCACACACACAGAAACAAAGACTATTTTAAAATAAATCATTTCTCTATGGACAGTTTCACATTAAAACGAAGGTATAGATTTGCAAGAAAACATAGTTTTATCTATGTACTAGAATTTTAAAGACATAGGTTTCAAAGCTATAAAATAAATACAGCTAACAAGGAAAGGACATACTCTGTTCTACCACAGATTGCTATAATTTTATATACTTTTTAATCTAAAATCTATACATTTATACAATCCAACCAATATAAAGATAAATTATATAATGGACAATATTTACAATAATTCTAAGTGCTGTTATAGGAAATCAAAAGATAATTTTTTTCTCAAATATATTTAAAAATAAATGGATAGAACCAAAAAGTGGTTCTCAGATATCATCAGATTATATGTCAACTGTGTTTTCTTTTTATGTCTTTCTCAATTGTAATGCTAACCTATGATAATTTAAATATAAAGATAAAAATCAGCTAAATATTGATCTTAGTCCCTCAATGAATGCATTACCATCCACGGAACCAACAATCACAGCCCCGTCCTCGTACACAATGCAGATCTTCTGGCCATCAGCGTTCCAGCTCATACTTCGGACCACTGATTTGTTTCGACTGTTGATCATCTCCTCATACCAAGAGCCTGTTTTCAGAGATGAGAAAATTAGTCAAAATTTTCATATTGAAACAGGTACAGTGGTGCATGTCTGTAATCCCAGTACTCAGGAGGCTGAGGCATGACAATCACTTTGAGTTCAAGGCCAGCCTGAACTGCATAGTGAAACCCTGTCTCAAAATGAAAAAAAAAAATTTGTTTTCGTATCTATTTAATGGTACTTAATAGTTGACAACATTCTATAAAGGATATGTAGGATAAATAATTGCAAAGTTTCTACAACCTGAACGTTAAACTATAAAAGCTGCATATCCAATAAAAACAAATGAAAAGTTAACTAGACCTCGACCAAAAATTGCTTCAAAGATTATCACAGAAACACAACATCTTTCTTTTTTATTCTTTCTTTCTCTTTCTTTTATCCTGTCAACTAAAACCTAAAAATTTCATTTGCTTATGCAGAGCCATAAAAACTAACTTTCCTAGGCCAGGAGCAGTGGTGCATGCCTGTAATCCCAACACTTGGGAGGCTGAAGCAGGAGGACTACTACAAGTTCGAGGCCAATCTGTGCTACATAGTGAACTCAAGGTCAGCCTGAACACATCAAGACCCTGTCTCAAAAAAAACACAAAAAAACTGACCTGAAAGCCTACCTTTTCCTACTTGAACACACTTCAGATAATAACTGAGGAAAAAAATCAGAATAAAAACGTTGTATCTATGCATAAACTTTCCAATGATTCATTATAAGCGCACTAACATATTAGTTAAAATTCTAAGCTGCTTGAAAATTCTTAAACAGCTCATATTATACTGGTGGTATACTACCACTAATGCTGAGTGACAAAAACATTTTAACTCTACAGTGTTAAAGTTAGATGTGACTTGCCTCATAATATAAATAAGTAGGAAAAAAAAAAATGCTCTACTGTCTTTATTCCTGTGTGTGTGTTTTGTAAGAATTTAGCATATCCTTATATAAAGAACTCTGGCTTGCAGCGAAGCAAATAATCAATAATGTGGAATAAGCAGTCATAATAGGGTAACTTGAGAATCAGGATTGAGACCCAGAGGAGGTGACCTTGGAAACATGAATTTTATTCCAACCCACTATACTTTTGCATTCTACCCTATTCCACCCTAAACACATACACAATTTCAAAAATAAATTCAAGTACAACATGTCTTTAATTAACTATCTGTGAACGGTCTAGCCTAGATCTTTGTAAAATAGCACACACAAACTAAGATACCCTTCCCCTTGGAAGAGGGCAGTTACAGGCCTCAGAACACATACTATAGGAGTGGTTTTTCTAGTAATAGTGATACATCCCTCTTCTGCTCCCTCGTAGAAAACTGGCACAAATGGTAAGCCAGTAGTCAGACTGTGATATATTCTGAACCCTTGAGAGAAAAGGAAGCTACCTGGCCCTACACAGGAAATGAGTTATTGCCTCTGACTTCTTCATAAATGCTGCTATTTAGTAAGCCAACTCCATAATCAGTCACTCAAGAACTGTTATAGGAAATCTGGGGGAGAGGGAGATATATTGAATAGAAAGTACTGATTCTACCATCTAAGTTCATTTTGGAGACAGTCAACAGTCAGTAAATTCACTTTCTTCCTCAGTCTTGGTTTTCTGAGATAGGGTCTCACAATGCAACCGAGGCTACCCGCGTGCTCCCAATCCTGCTTTAGTCTCCCAAGAGCTAGGGTTACGATTGTGCACCACAGTGCATCCAGATTCACTTTTGCAACATATGGTCAAACTGAAATAAAGTGAACAGAAAAGTAGGCAGCAATAAATCCAGAAAAAACAATAACTGTGCAGTTAGGAAGCACTCTTCCTGCTGGCTACAAGGGGTCGATCTCAGATGTGGTTTTCCGTCCAAGTGTCATGATCTAGGCAGACTGCAGTGTGTGAGCAGCTGCCACAGCCCCCCTCCCCCTGACTCACCTTTGTACAGCATCCATACGATGATCAGCCCGTTCTGGTCACTGGTGGTCAGCTTCTGATATTGCTCGTTCCACGTCACCACCTGAACAGCGCCTAGAGTGTCAGGGAGCAATTTAGGAACTTGAAAAGGGCAGCAATTAATTTCATATTTGTATCTTTATGTAAGTAAACACTTAGAGCATCAATACAGTTCCTGCACATCCATTTTTCATATTAAAATCTAAAAATATGAATACCAAAAATATTTACAGGATGAATATTTACTGAGATCACAATGCCTCAGACTCTTTGATACCTGTCCTTATTGAATACTTACAAAGGCACCTTTTATGGCAGCTGTAAGAGCTACCACAGATCTGATGATAGAAATAAACACAAGCATGATTTATTGAACTGACCTAATTCTCCAGGGTGAAGATGTCCAAAAGACATCAAACTGTTCTTTCGGTTTTCTGTTTGCTTGTTTGGTTATGTCCTATAATCTATCTTCCCTCTGCCCCATAGATTTCCACTACTAGTGAGGCACTCCTAAGTATCACAACCTCTGGATTACATAAAATAATTAACCCACCAACCCTTGTACTGGGGAATGAATCCAGAGCCTTCACACTAATTATATCCCCAGCCCTTTTTTATTTTTTGTTTTTGTTTTTGTTGTTGTTGTTTTTTGTCTTTTTGAGATAGGATCTCGCTATGCAGTTCAGGCTGGCCTTGAGCTCACTTTGTAGCCCAGGCTGGTTTCGAACTTGCAACGATCCTCCTGCCTCAGCCTCCCAAGTGCACCACCAAGCCCGGCATTTTATTTCTGAGACAGAGTCTCACCAAGTCAGTAAATTACCTGACCAAGGCAAGAACTTGTGATCCTTCTGTCTCAGCCACCCAAAGTGCTAGGATTATAGGTAGGTACCTACAGGCCCAGCTTTCTTTTAATAACCATTATTTCTAAATACTTTAGTGTATATTCCTAAGGACATTCTCTTTCCTAACTGTATAACAAAGAAATTAAACGTATATAAAATATTATCATCTAACACAGAGTCCACTCTCAAATTTTATCAGTTGTCCAAGTAGTACCCTTTATAGATACTGTATTTGTTCATTTCATCCAGGGTCTCATCTAAGACCACAGCAATGTACTCAACTGTTATATCCTTTCAGTCTCCTTTACTCTGCAATCACAGGATAGAATTTTTTAAAAGATTGTTTAATATATAAAGTCACAGTTACATTTTTCAGATTTATTGAAGCCATTGTTGAGTCCTGGAAAAGTTGCTGAATGACTCTAGGCCAGTGATGGCGAACCTTTTAGAGCTCTCGGTGGTAACAAACAGCCCACTACGACACACATGCCGGCGATTCACCACCACTGCTCCAGGCCATGTTAGTTATGGTTCAATAAAATAAACAAACATTACAGCTACTTTAAGTGTTGGTATTTCTGCATTAAATAGCTTCTAAATATATAAATACCTCTCAGAAATAATTCAAAAAATTGTATCACTCACCACTATGACCTTCAAGAGTCTGATTCATGGAAAGATTACTGGGTGCTGCAAGACCCCTCAATTTTGCATCATCTAAAACAAAACAAGGCACTATGATAAATATATAGAAGTGATATAAGATTTTGATATATATTTCTCTTTTTTTGTATACCTGGTAGATATTAGAATGGTGTTCAAAAGTATATCTCACTCTGATCTCTTTCTTGTGGAACAAATATGAACAATAATACATTTCCCCTGCAAAGATATTACTCTAATAAAATAAAGCAAAATGTATGAAAGAACACTTGATATACTCAGGAAATTAAATATATGAACAATCATCATTGCTGCATATTTCTTACTTCCCAAATATCCCATCAGAAATGTCTGTGGCATACAGACTGAAAACACTAAAGCTCATGAGAGCCCAAATAGCAAAGATTATGGAAATAGGTTTTACTAGGTCTCACAGAATCCCATACCATGCATCTATTTATTCAAAAATTACCCACCCAGCATGCTGTGCTGGGCACTGTGGAAGGGCCCATATACAGCATGAACAACGTGGTCATTACCTGCCTTTCCTCAGAGAGCTTAAAGTCTATGGGGGAGACCAATGTTATGCCAGTGTCATTGTAAGCTGAGAAGTAAAGGCATAAGAAGAAACAGAAATACAGGGGGCTTAATTCAGACTGAAGGGAGCCAAGGAAGGCTTTCTAAACAAATCCAGCTGAGATGAGATGGCAAGGCAATGTAGGGAAAGGGGTGCATTCCAGGCCGGCAAAGAGCAAATGCTACGGCCCTGGGTCTTTGAGGAACCAAAAGAAAGTCTCTGTAGCTGAAAACAAGGGAGGAAATTGCCTCGGATGAGGCCAGAGTGATAGGAACTGTTGTGTTTTTAAAAGTTTACAGGATCTATAGTATCTGAAAAAGTGATGAAGTGGCCCCATCTCTCCGCTTGTTTATGTGTTCCAAAATCACTGTTGTGCACAGCAGAGTATTTTCCTTTCCATAAGATAGCATACTCTTAAAAAAATACATGCCCACAGGTAAGAGTAACTGACTTTGAAATTCACCTTGAAATACTGATCAAATGTCACCCACTTCTGAATATGTCTCTTCCACAACTTAATAGTGCAAAGAATATTCATAACATCCACCTAAAAGTTCTAAGATATAAAAAAGTCAAACGTTTTAAATTAGGTTCAGTACTACCAGCAATATCCCAAGATTTTATCGAGGTACATTACTAAACCTCACACAGCCAGTAAGGCAATAAAATCAAACTGGCATGGCAACAAAAATCTGGTAATATTGACATAACATTTCTAACAACACCTACCCATAACCCTTGGATTTAAAAAGCTTGATGAAAGAAGCTACCAAAAAATAAAGCATTTCAAATCCATGAAGAAAATTTCAAAGTGAAATCAGTAGTTCCAATAATCCAAGTACCTCAAAAGTCCAACAAAGCATGTAAAAAGATTAAAGTATAACAAGGTGACAGAGAATGAAGGATATAATGTAGGAGAATGAGATTCTGCTAATTGTACTCAAAAAATATTCACAAATTCTGAAATGAGTGAAATTACAATAATTGCTAAAATGGACAGAACAGAAAGGAGAGGTCTGGAGACCAAGAATTTAGTTTTGCACGTAGTAAGAATGAGGTACTTGTCAGATCCCAAAACAAATAATGTACTTTCTAAGCCTTCCAAGAACCTGCTCTACTTTCAGCCTTCTAACTAAAGTTCATCAACAGTTCAGTACCAAAAAGGAGGTACGTTTTAAAAATAAAAAGCCTGCCAGGTGTAGGTGGCTGATGTTTCTGCAGGAGGCTCACTGGAACCCAGGAGTTTGAGGCCAGCCTGAGTCACACAGAGAACTCTGCCCCACACAAACATAACTTAAATGTTAAATAAAATGCATTTCTCAATATAATTGAGTTGTTACATACTTTAAGCAAAATATATTCATATGCGTAATCGAGAAACATAACAGAAAAGTTAAGAAAACTGATGATGCATGGGGTTAAACAACAAAACATCAGAAGCCAAACTTCGATACAAAATGTATCTTCAAGACTACACTTTGATACTTCACATAATTAGTGCAGCACATCTAAACAATCACTTTCTGCTTCGGCTGCCCATGAACCCTTTGTATAGTGGTTAAAAATAAGGATTTGAAAGCCCGACAAATTTAGTTTCAAACTCCAGTTCTTTAACTTACTGGCTGTGTGACCTTCACTAAGTTACTAACTGATGTGTGCCTCAGTTCCCTCACCTGGACTATCCACCTCAGAAGACCATTGCAAAATTACATGAAACAATATAGGTTAACCATCCTGCACACAGAAAATATTCACTAAGTACTTATGATTCAAAGTTATAAGACAGCTCTGCCCAAAATGTGGTCTGAAAATCAGCAACATCACCATTAGGAGAGATGAAAATTCTTGGGTCCCATCATTCCAGACCTACTCTGGATACATCCTAGAAATCCATTTTAGCAACTTCTTTAGTGATTCTTACACCTGATAAAGTTTGGGAGGCAACAGTGTAAGGAATCCAAAATGTAATCTAACTGAACTCTTTTATTGTACAAAACAGTGGAAACTAAAACCCAGATATTCAGCCACTTGAGTGAAAGTCATTTAGGAGTCTTAGGACAGAGCTGATTTCAACTGCAATCTCTTTATCTAGACTTCCATAAACTGTTCACTGTGATTTAAGAGAACTAGGGAGAAAAACCCAGCTGTAGACACAACAGACCTAATTTTAAAACATAAAATATATTTCCTTTTCAATTTGGAGGCACTAATTGCACAGTCGTTAACACACTTGGTAAGGAGAAAAGATGATACAGGTCTGTAAGTAATACACCAAATGGGAGATTTTGTGATTACTGAAATCTTGATTTGCATGACTTTTATTGGATTCCTAATAATATAGAACAATAATTGGTCATACAGACACAGTGACTCAGTTTCTTTTTTTTTCATTTTATATAAGTACCTTCAGCAAAAGCCATATGATGTTTACATGCATATTCTGTGAATTTTTTTGTAAAAATATTCTAGAACTATAATCTAGAATATAGTTCTACACATTCTAGCCTATGTAGCTCAATGGTAGAGTGCTTGTCTGCTTGCCTCAAATATGCAAGGCTCTGGTCTCCATTCCCAGAACCACACACACACACACACACACACACACACACACCCACACACACACACACACACACAAACCCACCTCTGGGAAAACCATAAAAGGTATGTTTGGGGTCTTTTCTTTTTAAAAGAATCAGAATTGCACACTGACAAATACCATGAGCAAATCTCATGAACAACAAACTTCAAATATTTGGGCTTGGGTTCATTTACCTGTCTGTGTCTCTAACTTCAAAACTTTCAGTAATCCATCTTCACCACCACAGGCTATGAAGCCTTGGTCCTTGTTCCAGGATATACATTTCAGCTTTACACTGTTGGGAATGGCAATCTGCAAGAGGAAGCACAGCTATGCTAGCAACTTTTCACGAAGAGCTGGGAAGTCAGCCGGCAGGAGGGAAAGATAGAAGAAAATCTTCCAACAAGAAAAAAAAGGCAGGAAAACGAGCTGCTATGAAAATGGCCTCGGTCCCCCAAATGCCTAGAGCGCTACCTTTTGAGAAACGGGTAAAGCACGATGGATTTGGGGTGAAGGGTCAAATCCACATCACTAGTCCGTGTCTCTTTATCCACACAACACTCAAGCTATCCTTTTCTTTTTCCAGTCCTCTTGCTGGGCCGCCTGTGACGATCCAAAGGCATATGGATCAGCAACAGGTGGAGGAAAGATGCGACCGCACCTGCTGATGTGTCCTGATGGTCACCAGAAGGACCTTACAAGGGGCAGGAAGGGAGGGTCGTGCGGGAAGGCTACAGGCTCTGTCAAGGTCCTCTGCGGCCTGAGCACCTGCAGGAGGAGGTCTGAGGTCGGACCGGGTGGGCAGGCAAGCAGTAGGGTAGCGAGGCCGCAGTGCAGCCTCTGGGTTTCCCAGGAAGGATGCGGGGTTCGCCCGAGGTACGCGAGGGAGGAGCAGAGCGCCCCCGGAACACTCACTTTTTTGCTCAGGTAGAAGAACATCTTGAGAACCCTGAAAATACCACCGCGGGGGTCAGGGCCCGCAACAAGAGACTGAGCCTCCCACGAGCCCAGGCAGCCCTAGAAAGCTCGCGTCGCCCTGACAACCGCCGGGCGGGCGCATCCGGGGCGCCAAGGAGCACTTCCGGTGTGGCCCCGGGCGGGTGGGGCGCCTGCGCGATGATGCGGGCGCGCCCCTGACTGGGTCCTTGGACTGCTTCCTCGGACCGCTTCGGGCCGAGGCTCCCCCCTGCTGCTCTGCGTTCCAGCGCGCGCAGCTGTGATCAGTATCAGGAGGAAGGCTCCGGGCCCAAGGAGGCCACAGGGCCGTGGGGTTGGAAGCCCCGCTGCCTCAGCGCTCTGAGAAAGTGGAGTCGTGGGCTGCGTTTGGGACGCGGGCGCCGTCGGCCAGCGGTGTGCATGCTTTCCGCGGACCGCCTTCTCTGCGGTTGGAGAACCCGCCTAAGCACGCGGGGAGCGCAGGCTTTTATTCTCGTTTAAAAACAGTCCAGGCTGGCACTGCAGCCTCGAGAAAGGGTTATGTGTAAACTTTGTCCGTCCGAGCCGCGGTTGCCGTTGAAGCGCGGTGGACCTCTGTCCAAGTTTCTCCCCGGGAGGCGGCTTTGGTGTTTTTCCCTTCTCTTTATACCTTAGCGGAGTCTCCTTTATTTCCCTTCTTTATCCTTTTTGAATCGCTGAGGGTCACGGCACCCCAAAATCGAAGACATAAGGCAGAAATCAAGTATTATGCAAATCATCGCTGAGTAATTGGTCTCACCCATCTTTTTGTTTCTGGTCTCCCCTTTTTAGTATGACCGGTAGCTCCGGTTGTTCTTTATGGTATCTAGTGCGTACTTTATGCTGCAGGGTTACTCACCCCATTTCGAGTCTTCCACCATTTCAGCCAAATCCTTTGACCTGGGTCTTCTCACCCAGCACATTCTAGCACTGGCAGATCTAAACTCAAATCTTCTCTCTACCCAAAAATGTTCTTACTAGGGCGCTCCTATCCTGAATAAGCCAGTCCGCTCGCTGCGATCCAGCCTTCTGTCTGACTTTGCTTCCCAAGACGTTTTACAGACCCTAAGACATGCCTGCCCTCGCAAAGGCCAGTTGTACCCAAACCAGCACAATTCAGGTCTCCCAGTGTTCTTTGCAAACATAACGTCTGTTCCTTTCAGTTCATACATTTTCAACTTTTTCAGTATTAAATAGCAAATGCCCAAAATACACTGGCACCTGCTCATAAGCTACTAATAAAATGCATCAATATTAATGTTGAGACATGATTAAAGTTCATGGTCACACTTCCAAAAACTCATCTTTACCCTTCCCTCCATGTCTGTAAGCTCCCCTTTGTTTCTCTGAATCAGTAATTTTCTGTGACATATTAATAATATATGGGGCTGGGGATATAGCTCAGTGGAATAAGCGCTTGCCTAGCAAGCGCAGGGTCCTGAGTTCGATCCCCAGTACCGCAAAAATAAATAAATAAATAAATAAATAAAAAATAATATATATTACTGATTCTGTGTTCAAATTTTGAAATTACTGTAGCTATATGTCATGTCCTCTCAAAATTTTTGAAGAGTAATAAAGGTTTCATATATAATGTCTTTGTGTATTGATTTTTCACCTTTTTTCTTTTCTTTAGTTTTTTGAGACAAAGTCTTCCTGTGTAATACAGGCTGGCCTTGAACTCAGCAACCTTGCCTCAGCTTCCCAGGTGCTGAAATTAATAGGCATCCACTACCATGCCTAGTTTATTTTTTACTTCTTTAAACTTGGTATTTAATGTTTATAGGTTATATTTGCTTTTCACAAGTTTGTATCAGTATTAAGCTCATTATTATTTTATCTATGTTTAGATAATTTTTTATTACTCTTTCCCACAACATACTTGATTAGAGCCCTCTGTCTAACCTGCACTACATTTTTAACCTCAAGAGTGAGATTACTTATGGGAAACCTTATCAACCTTGTTTCCTTTAACAAGATAATTCTTTACGTTCAAAGTAATCATTCAGTTCAAAACAAGGAAATACATTAATACACAAAATTGACATGAATCACCAAAAATCCAGTCATGACACTGACATGTAAAGGTAACTTTTTATTATATTAGGACAATATCAAAAAAGAACTGAGTAGTATGCAATTTAAAGGACTGTTCTGTTCCAAAAGTTTATAAGCTGTAGAGCTAAGAAAAAGTAAAAGTATCAAAATATATGAAAAATTAGGCTTATTACCATCATTAAGAAATACTCAATTTTATTTCTCTTTATATCAATTTTATAAAGGCGTAATTTTACTGATTAGATCCTAAATCAAAATGATAAAGTAAACTTAGGCTTTTTTGTCCCTGGTTGAAGTTTAACACTTTAAATTCACAACTAGTGCATCTGTGGGCCTCTAAGGCCAGGATGAGTTGAAGGTGGCGTATGACGCTCTCTGAATCTGTGATGACTGCTATTAGATATGTGCATCACAATCTTTTGATCACAGCTTCAATAACCAGCAAAGATAAGTAAAAAATGAAGTGTTACAATGCTATTTTCTTCTCATTTTAATTATAGGAACTTTCTAAATGTAAATACTTTGTACAATTTGCAGTCAGTAATAAAACTGGCTTATAAATACTATCAAGAAAGTAGATCTAAAATTTCCAATGTGAATACCATTATCTTATGAATATAAATATTTCAAATTAAATGGCTCACATAGTAGATAATGAAAGAAACATTAGTTTTGTTTTGGTTTTTTGAGACAGTCTTACTCTGTAGTTCAGGTTGGCCTTGAACTGACTACATACCTCAGGCTGACCAGAACTCAGCAACCGTCCTGCCTCAGCCTCGTAAGTGTTGGGATTACAGGTATGTGCCACCACGCCCAGCAACAAACATTAAACTTTTCATTCTACTTCCCACAAACTATTTCCACAGTTACAGCTTAAAGACACTAAAGTTTGCTTTTAAGGATCTGCACCTTTATTTCCTTGGAAAAATAATACTGTTTCTCCAGAAAATCCTCATACTGTTTATCCAGTAATATTCAAGCATTTACAATGGCAAATTATTAACAGAAACATTGGAGATACAAGTGTGCAAAAGAATGAATGTTACACTGAGCTCCCCACATTTCCAGGTAAAAATTTTAATCAACTTAACGATGTACTTGTCTATATTCATGTACTTGCAACTTCTCCAAAATGTCATCTAGTGGCTAATTGTTAAGGCCAATACCATTTACACACATTAGAAACATAAATGCACCTTTAGAACTTTCAATACAAGGTAGAAGAATCACGTCCTATTGTAAATTAAAAAAAAAAACAACACAGAACTATTGCTCACTAAATGTGTACTTTAAAATTCAGACTTCTTTCCTAGAAATCATGATAGAAAATATTTTTGTTTGTATAAAATATATAAGGGGAAAGCCATCTCCTAGGGGGGTGCATGAGGGAAGTTGTGATTAAAGGAAATATTGAATTGCCCCTTTGTTTGGTCCTCACTTTTCCATGAAATGCATTCAGTGGATTCAGAGAGAGTTATGCCTTTCTTGTGTAGTTAGGAGAATGTAAACCCCAAAATGGGAGATGGGAAAAGAGAAGCCAAACTCCAAGTGGCATTTTAAATGCATGAACAATTGAGAAATTAAAAAAAGAAAATCTGCATAACCCTGGGTTACACCTACCATAACCTGAATGCCACTCACCTAAGGTATGTGAGCACAGAATTATTCACTCGAGCTGTGTTCTTTTCTTCATTTTACTAAAGAACTGATTTTGAAGTTCACGTTATATTTTGAAATCTATTTTCTCACTGCTTGGCCAGTCTGTGTAGACCCACTTGTAATCTGAGATCTCACACCCCATCTCTCAGCTGATTTATTCTATATGAATACAGGCTCTGAAGTAAGAGCAGCACTTCAAGGAATCATAGCACGATCATTTCAACCATTATGTGGGAACCAATTAGGAGACTATACTGCTGTGGGAAAGTACCAGAAAAAGAAATTGTTGTGTAGCTTTACATGTGAATATTAAATGTTGAGAACAGTCTATTAAGTCACCTTTTAAAACAACTGGAAGAAAATTTTTAAAAATTGTGCCTTACTTCTCGTCATAGAGCAGCAAATAAGACACAAGCCTGGAGAACATCCTAAAATGTTTGGTTCAGCTGTGGTACCTAAGTTGGTTTCAAGCAAAGGCAGAAAACCAGAAAGGATATGTTTGGTGTTCAGTCTCTGGAGATAGGAGCTGACCTTCTCCTGGAAGGCCAGGGTGGCCTCACACCCACAAGCGTCTTCAGTGGAAATGAGTCTCCGGGCCTCTTCAACAGCTGCAGACCATGACAGTGTACAAAACATTAGCACTCTTGGGAATGATAAGAAGTCAGGACCCCTACAATTCTGAGTCTGACTGATTTTACTCAACACGACAATCTCCACACTCATCCATTTCTCTGCAAATAACTGAACAATACCCCACTGGGTACATATATCACATTTTCTTTACCCGTTCATCTGTTGATGAGCACTAAGGCTGGTTCCATATCTCAGCTGCTGTGTGTAGTGTAATAAAAAAATACAATGAATATTTCAATTTTTAATAATATATGACAGACACATTGCCGTTAATGCCTCACAGATGACTCTCCCTATTGCTTCAAATAGTCCATTGTCCTTGCCCTACTGGAACCAGTTCGAAAGTCCGTTTTTGTGCGTGTTTGCTCCTGCCATTCCATTGCTGCTACTTGACAGTATGGTGTGGGATGAGGGGGAGTGTTTTGAGGGAGATTTATGGCAATATGTCTTTTACTATAATAAATTGTTTTTTATTTAAACACACACTGTGTATGTCAATTGTACCTTGTATATTGTGCCACAATAAACACAGTACATAGGTGTCTCTATGATGTACAGGCTTTAATTTCCTGAGGGATATGCCAAGGAGTTGTATTGCTGCATCAAATGGTAGCTATATTTTTAATTTAGTGAGGAAATTTCTCACTTGTTTCTGTAGTAGCTACACAACTTGACTTTCCAGCTAGCATTGCAGAAGGGTTTTTTCCTCCACATCCTCATCAGCATTTATTGTTTTTCGTATTTTTTATGTTTATAAATAAAAAATAAAATAACAACAACAGACAAAAACAAAACAGAGCAAAAACAATAAAAATGATACAGTGTTTCAAAACAAAATGATAGGGATTAACAGTGGTTGTTATACTACATATTGTTATCTTCAACAAAGTTGTTCAGATTACCGGATATAAGAATGCAAGTATTCTTCATGATAGCAATTTCAACTGGGTTGAAATGGAATCTCTAAATCATTTCGATTGCATTTCCCAGGAAATCTACAATTCAATTCCGCTATTTCTAAGATTTACTTATGTGCACTTTCCAGGAGGTAAAAGCAAACAGAAAAAGAAAATACTTTGGATGATAATGTTACAGAAACAATTGTATTAAGAAACACTGGGAAAACATTTATAATTGTCCAAGCTAAGTAATGATTATATGAAGGTTCGGTATAATACTCTATCATTTTGTAATTGTCAAACATTATCAACAAAATAAATTTTTAAAAAGATTGTTGGTGTAGGTTGACACCAAGGATATAAGCATAAGACTATGTCCTTTCTCCACTGTTGGTGGGAGTATGGACTGGTGTAAACACTGTGGAAATCAATGTGGAGATCCCTCAAAAAACCAGGACTAGAGGTCCCGTTTGATCCAGCTATTCCCCTTCTTGATATCTTCCAGAAAGAATTAAAAGCATCATACCACAGCAATATATGTCCACCCATATTTACAGCAGCACAGTCTGTAATAGCTAAATCTTGGAAGCAACCCAAATTCGCACCAACTTATGAATGAATAAAAAAGATCTGGAGTTTACTGCTATACAATGGAGTACTGCTCGCCATAAAGAATGGTCTTGAGAAATATAACCTAAATGGATGGACCTTAAGACCATACTCTTAAGTAAAATAAATCAGACATATATGTGTAAATACTGCATTGTCTCTCTGGTGTGAGAAACTAAAAATGTAAATAAGAATCAAAATGTATATATAATGCAAGTTGTGAAATAGGAAGAAATTGTTCAAAAAGAGAGGGGAGCTAGGGAGGGGGAGGGAGAAAGGAAGAAAGAGAAAAGAAAAACTGAGAAAAGAAGGACAAAAATGGAAACAAAGCTTTGCAAGTAAGGAGGGGAAGTGGGATTGAGAGGAGAGGAAGGAATGGGAAAAGCAAGGAATCAACATCTATCATGTACAGGTACAAATTTTCTGCGGTAAATGTGATCGTTATGTGGATCTAAGCAGTGCCAATAAAATTAATTTTAGAATAAGACAGTGTCCCTGTGGTACAGTAGCCTCATTTAGAAATGAAAATGAGAATAGCTCTTTCTTTTGTATGTTCAAAAGATTCCAAATAGTAAAACTAAGCAACTCCTACTTGCCATATAGGACTGATATTCTGTTAAATGGTTTGATGAGAGATCCAGTTTTGTTTTTTTTTTTAATTTAAAGAAAAATAAAAGTACAAAAACGTATTAACAAACAGACACCAATTAGCACAAAAAATAGTACAATCATAACTAATCTATAGACAAGGTGACATGGTCTCAACAGTGGTTATTGCTTTATCCATTGATATCTTCGAAGTGTAAATATATGAACCCATATATAGACATGCAAAATTAGTCAGACAATTAATCCTCTCAACAATAGAAAAAACACAAAAACCAAAAATCCAAAGACAAAAAACAAAACAGGCAAACAACAACAATAACAACAACAACAAAAAAAAACACCAATAGTTGCTGCTTTGCATATTGATATCTTCGAAGTGTGTGTTCAGGATAACACATACAGACATACAAGATTGATCAAATAACCTGTCATCGATTATTCCTTAGCATTAAGTGATATAATACAATAGTAGAACCATGTTAGCCCTCCTGCATGTATGTATAGAGAGATCCAGTTTTTACTGTGTTTTTAAACTAAAACTTCAGGTTGATATTAACACTTAATCAAATGGAAGAGAGTGACAGAGATGACTCCTGCTTCTTCTGGTAATTCAGTGAGCAGCCATTTTATCTACTATAACCCTTCAAGTTTTAGAAATAAGGGCAACGTGCGAAGCCTGCAGACTGGTGTCTAATCGTCCCACTGAGTGGACCCACTGAGGACAGGGATGTGTCTCTGCGCAAACACGCGCTCTCACATTCTACAGTGATACAGTATAGGGCTGGGGGGCCACAAGTTCACTTAGGTAAATGTCCTCTACCTGTCTAAACCCTATCGAGAAGACCTCTGGGAAGACGGTAGAGAAGAAAGCAGCAACAAATCAGCCTCTTCCAAATTCAGAATCCAGACATTAAAAAATAACAACCGGGGGAAGAAAAGAAGAGAGGTGGCTCCCCAGCACCCAGGAAGGGTCTGCAGGGAAAACTGGAGTGCACAGAGAAAGCAAAGAGACAGACTTTCACAAAGAAAACTGAGTGGGCAATCTGCACTTCCTCCCCAGCTCCCAGGCTCAGGGTATGAGAGAGAAGCACGCCGGATTGCCCTCCTTTCTTCTTCTGCAGCACCCACCAGGAAAGCCTAAGCACAGCACCCCCTAGTTCTCAGACGGCGCTTCCTCAAGGACCCTGCCAGCTTGAAGTTGATCCCTCCAGCCCCCATCTGAGCACCTGCTCTTTGCCAGCATTGCGGCGATTGAGCTGGACATTTGTTTTCACCTGCAAAGATGGAAACAGCAAGTACAGAGCATGTTTCTGGAATATCAAATGTCCACTGAGGATAGGAGGGAAGCTGGCCACAAAGGTAGTCACAAAAGCAGCTTTGAAGGACAATTTGGAGCAGAACAGTAGTCACTAGGGGTTACGGGAGTGGAAACCAGGCAGTTACTGCTTACTGAGTACAGGTTTCCGTTTGGAGTGCTGAAAGAGAGAGAGGCAAGGACGGAGATAGATAGGGATGACATTCCGCAACGGTAAGAATGTGCCAAACGTCACTAAACTCTACATGAAAAATGGTCAGAATGGAATATGTTATGTCACGTGTATTTCACCACAGTAAAACCCCAGACTAGATAGAGAAATGAGTTAGAAGGAAAAAAGGGAGAGAGGTGGGATCAGATCAAGGAAAGCAGACTGGCGGAGGAGGGTAACCACTTTATTCTGCAGTCAGCTGGAGACTGCCAAAGGCTCTGGCCAGAGAAGAAGCACAGTTGTACAAGAGGAAAGAAGATTTCTCCTACCATGAGAAAGAGGCTTAAAGGGCCAGTCTTCACCTGTACATGTCTTCTTGTCTTCATTCAAGTTGTAGCCAGGGAAACAGTCACAGTGGTAGGACACCTCCCCGTCGCTCACACAAATGTGCTGGCAGCCATGAGTGCCCAGAGCACACTTGTTACGGACTGGCCAGGCATGGAGCAGGGAAGAAAATACTCACATGTTAATGAAATGGCATATGAAACACAAACCTCTGGGAGAAAACAGCCTCACCGGGTCCCAACCAGCATTGAGACTGAATCCTTCCAGAGCCAGCCACAAGCCGTGTGTTTCAGGAGAGGGCTGTTTCCCTTCTCCATTACATCCCTGTGACCACAGACGTCTCTGTCCTGTTTCTCTCCTGCAGCTCTCTGAGAGCGCCTTCTCTTTGTTCTTCTGCTGACAGCCCTGGACTCCAGGCACTGAATCTTGACTGTACCCCAGAGCTTATCTTAAGCCGTCTGATGACTGTCAGTATCTTCAGATATTCATGAGTCAGCAACATAAATAATCTATCAAGGACTTTGTTGTATAGGGAGCTAAGCTTGAAGCTACACAGAAAGGACAGTGTTGAGCAAGCATCTGCCCTTCTTAGCTTACAAAGTGGAACAAAAAACATGGCTAGAGACATACACAAATACACTCACAAACACAGAGAGAAAAGTAGTAACAATGTTAATATGAATAATAATGATGATGTATATGATTGGACAGCAAAGGATTGATTATCTATCAAATAAATAACATTTTAGGGACAAAGACAATTTGCCCAAATAACTGGAGAGCAGAGAACAGCACTCTAACAGTCTCATGTCCAAACCGGCTCAGGACACACAGCAGTTCTCCTTTAGTAAATCCAGAAAGGCTTCCTAGGAAAGATAAGTTCTTCCTCTGCTCCCTGCAGGGGCCAATGTAATTTACGTGTTCCCTTCTGATTCTCTTCTTAAATGTCACTCCATGCTCAAAACCTTCCATGACTCATATTGCCTGTAGACTAACCTTGATGAAATGCAAGGCACTACATGATCTACCCATAAACTGCTTTTCCAACCATCATATACATACTCCCTTTCATCAGTACAATTTAGGTTTTTGTTCAGAAAAACACTTCATAGCAGAATATTTTCCCCTCTGCCCAGCTTAGCATTCAGTATAGATAGCAACTGGACATGCTTCCAACCCTGATCCTAAACTGGGGCTCCGCGTGTAATTTATTAGCCTGCCCCTCACCAGCAAAGGGAAAGGAGGACAATGGAGTGATCAACCGTGTTGTGGGCCCCAGCTTTAGGATCGTATTATTCATTATTACTTTATAACATGTACACGAAGCTTCCCAGCACTCTGCCTCTCTCCTGCACTCCTCTTTGCTCTTTGGTGCTTTGTACAGTGAGACAATAGCCTGAGTGGTTTAAGCTTATGGAACCATGGGAGTGAGTACCTAGGTTCAAACCCTGGCTCTGCTACTTACAAGCCAGGTAGCACAGGAAAGTTCCTCAGTCTGCCTGTAACTCAGTTTCTTCCTAGCGTTGCTATGAGCATTAAAGGCATTCCTGTGTGTATAAAATGCTAGCCATATGCATGGGCCACATACGGGGGATACTGGCTACAGTATTGGGGAGTATTGTCAAATGAAAATTTTCTTTGACATTTTATTTCTTAATAAAATGTTTCATATTAGTCCATAATGTGCTAATTGAAATGAAAATATGCTTTTGTTCGCTTTTCCAGGTCCTCTGCTTTTCTGGCATAAGTCCTCCCTACCCCAGCGGCTCTGTCCTCCTCCCCTGCACAAACCAGCGGCAGCCAGCCCCATGCGGCCCCTGGCCTGAGGAGGCGGCAGCCAGCCCAGGCTCCGGGGCCTTACTTCTCAGCCTCGGCAGCCCTGTTTTCTCTATTCCCTGAAGGCTGTAAACTGCTCCACGTAGGAACTTTTATATCCTCACTGTGCTTAGTGCCTATCCTGGGAACTCATTAAGAGCTCAAAGCTCTTTTCCTGATTTTGTGGAGTATTTTCATTTATTTTTAAAATTTATCTTGATTAGTGCATATCTGTGACCGTATGTATCATGGGAAGCTGGTACCTGGACATAACACATCTTAATTGTTTTCGTCCCTCCCATCTCTCCCTGCACCTTCCCATTTACAAAGGCGCTGTTTCTATCTCCCCCCCCCCCCGCTTCAATTCTTCTTGCTCCCATCCCCCGTTTTCTCTCCCTCCCCCTTCTTCCATTTCTCAGTCCCTTTCTCATTTGAAAAAGTTCTCCCTACTTCCTGTCATCTCTCTTTTATTTTGTTCTTTATTCACATTTTGGAGAGCTGGTGATAGTTATTTCCCTTCATCTGTCTTGATGAGATGCTGTGATACAGCTCCTCCAGGGATACAGAAGATACGTAAAATTTTAAAAGCATTCGGCATTCCAAAACTCAGCACTACCTCAAGAGCTAGGAATTTCTCTCCTTTGGGAGTGTTTTTACATTTATAAATGCCACCCTGTTCTGCCTGTGAGTTTAAATCAAATTAATGAGGAAGAGTCCTGCCAGGGGCTCTCAAGCAATGTCACAAGGCTCAGATTCACTGAAGACAGAGCAGCTAGAAGCCATGCGGGAATGTCCTACTGCAGACTTACTGGAAGATCTGTGTAGGTCTAATTCAGGCACTTACAAAGTCTCCTTTACTAAGTGATCCAACTTTATAAAACTAATGTGACAGAAAAGTTCCAGGCCAAGTTTTAATTGGAAAAAGATCAGTTCAGCCTATCACATCAAATAGTTACTGTCCCACTGACTTCCTCAAAAGTCGCCTATTTTCTTAAAAAGTCCCCAGTGTCCAGGGCTATAAAATTTTCCTGGATAAGGACCTCACATTTAATTACCTTTTCTCACATCCCACTCTCCCTACCCATTTCCTAGTAGTTTTCTTCTGAAGCAATCTATCTGTGCAAAAGCCAGTGGGCTCACCACCCATGAGCAACTAATGTGTAGCAGCCTATGTGCAGCCTGTAAGTATGGCTGAAGATGTAAAAGTTCAGTCTTGAAGTTGCCTCTCTCCTTGCTACTGCAAGTTGGTTTCACTGCCACAGAAGCCAAGTATGAGAGAGTCTGTTAAGGAGACCTTACCTGAACATGTTTTCTTATCTGCATTCAGAGTGTACCCCTCGAAGCATTCACAGTGATGAGACCCAGATCTGTCATTTACACAGATGTGCTGACAGCCATGGGTACCAGAAGCACATTTGTCTTGAGCTGTCACACGAAAGTCCAGAAAAAAGAAATGAAAACTAAAAATTTTTTATTAACCATATATTTAAAAATAAAATCTTATTTGCAGGTAGAAATAAGAGGAAAACTTATTGATGTTTCTCAAAAGCCATCAGAATTATTTGCTATAAATGGAGGTTAAGTGAATTAAATAAAATCCTGCACACACAGTCATTATTTTCCAGGCTTCTCCACTTTACAAAATCATCAATTTGAGGCTTTATTATCTAAAAATTTCATAAATACTTTCTAAAGCATTTATTTTAGGTTTATTACATTGATCCTAATTCAGAGAAACACCAACAATTATGTGTCTAACTGCACTAGATTTGGCAAAACACAATTTGAGTTTGAAGAAATTGTAGATGCATCCTCTCCTGTTTTGTAAGTGAGGGAAATGAGCCATAGAGAGACCAGCTATTCAGGGCAGCATCAGAATTCAAGATCCCAGTTGTCATCCCATGTACTTTCTCCTATACCGATGTATTTTTAAGCTTTTCATTTAGAGATTGCAGAGAAGGGCATTCTTTAGTTAATCTTTCTTTTTTTTTTTTTTTTTTTTTTTTTTTTTTTTTTTTTTTTTTTTTTTTTGCGGTACTGGGGATCGAACTCAGGACCCTGCGCTTGCTAGGCAAGCGCTTATTCCACTGAGCTATATCCCCAGCCCCTAGTTAATCTTTCAATGTATTGCCTTAGGTATAACCGGACCTAGGTTGCTGTGTTCTGGAGGAAGTCGAACAAAAGCTTTGTAAGCCCTGGAGCCAACAATAAATGTTTTGCTGTGTTATGTAGAAAAGGAATGCTAACAGGCTAGCTATCTAGTCAAGTCTCAAGCCTATGGTAATTGAGTTGTATTGTTCTTGCTAAAACAGTTACTATCCACCCAGTGGCCCAGGTGCCTCTTCTGTTTTATCTCAATAAAAGGTTATGGAAAAGGTGATTCGGGGCTACAGTCAAAACTGTAACCCCCTGATCCCAGGACATTATCTCTCGTGTATTTCTTTTTCTTCTTTTTATTCATCCGCGGGTACCTCATTTTTGGGACCTGTTCACCCTGGACAGAAACGGATATTAGACCAACAAGAGATAATTTCGGACTTATGAAAAAAATCACAGAAACAGAGCTAGGACCTCCTTATTTCACTCTGCTTCTCCATATGTTAGCAATTTACATAACCCTGGTATGGTAATGAAAATTATACATTATGGTTTGCAAGCTCAGCAGCACAGGTGCCTGCCTGGCAAGCACAGGGTCCTGAGTTTGACTTCTGGTACTGAAAACAAAAATCCATTATGATTTGCAACCCGTACGCTTTACTCCAATGTTACCAGTTGTTGTACTAATACTCCTTTCTAGTCCAGAGTCCCAGTGTGTTAAGCTGTCACATCTTAGTCTCCTGCAGTCTAGGACATGGATTCAGCCTGCATTTGTCTGTTATGACCTTGACACTTTTAAAAACTACTGGACACCACCCCCACACAGGAGCTTGGGAGCAGGCAAAAACCCGGATGGCTCTAGGGGCCTGGCATCCACTCTCCACCGCTCCCCTCCTTCCCCCTTCCGAGTCTGGAGCTAAGCTGCACCTCGGACAGCTTCAGGAACTCCGGTGAGCTACTGCCGCCCTCTCCCACACACAAGCTGTGGAGTCAGGTAAAAAGTACTGGAAGGCCAGGCATGGTGGTGCACGCCTGTAATCCCAGCACTTGGGAGGCTGAGGCAGGACGATTGCTGCAAGTTTGAGACCAGGCTGGGCTACAGTGAGCTCAAGACCAGCCTGAACTGCACAGAAAGACCCTGTTTCAAAAAGACAAAAACAAAACAAAAAGTACTGTAAATTATTTTCTGAACTAAAAATATCTATTTGAGTTTGTCTGAGCTTCCTTATGATTCAGAGCTTTTAGCAAGAATACCACAATAGGGCTGGGGATATAGCTCAGTGGAATAAGCGCTTACCTAGCAAGCGCAGGGTCCTGAGTTCGATCCCCAGTACCGCAAAAAAAAAAAAAAAAAAAAGAATACCACAATTGTGCTGTCCTGTCCTCGGTGCAGGATGTCACTATGGTCATAATAACGACCTTAAGTCCAACCACTTGGCTACGATGGTGTCTGCCAGCTTTCTGCACTACCAAGTTAGTTGCGCTTTGTGAGCAATAAGTATCTTTTGGGGTATTATTTGCAAGGACTGTTAAGACTGAATACAGAGAGGAAATGAACCACACGTTTTTACATATGACCCACACACATTAGTATTTCCAACTTTTCAAATAAGATTTAGAAATGGGAAACCCTAGGGTAGCAAGAGAAGAAAGCAGACAAAGTTCTCAGTGTATGAGGACCCCCAACACTGAGCAGGAAGGGAGAGGGAAAAGCCAATAGTTCTGACTCCTCCTTCATTTACCTGAGCATGTTTTCCTGTCTTCATTCAAGGTGTAACCTTCACGGCACTCACAGTGGTAAGAGCCGGTTCTGTCATTCACACAAATGTGTTCACATCCATGAGTGTTAAGTGCACACTTGTCAATAGCTGTCGACAGAGCAGAGGGACAAACTGAGCACACAGAGTCAGCAGCAAGTAAGTCCTTACAGGCCGCTTCTCACGCAGTCAGAGCTAACAGAGGGCAGGGCACAGGAGGCGGCTTGTGGAGTCTGAAACCAGCTCTCCGTTCCTGACTCTTTCACTAAAGGAGCTGGTGGTACAGGCAGGTTTTATCTTTCCCTTCTTTTAGTCTCAATTTTATTACCTATAAAATGAATCTGTTAAATTAAGAGATCTCTACATTTTCTTCCTCTCTAAAACTTTTAGGAGGAAGAGAAGGAGGGAGATGAGGACAAGAAGGAGGAGAAAAAAAGGAAAAAGGAGGAGGAAATGAGGAAGGCAAAAAAGAGGAGGAAGAGAGGGAGGAAGGGAGGAGGAGGAGGAGGAGGGCTATCGCCCATCCCCTAGGGCCTCATGTGCATATTCATGCACCAGGTGAGACCTTGGTAAATTTCCCTCCACTTCTAGGATGCATGCATATGTTTGGCCACAGAGAGGAAAAAGATGCTCATATTTAATTTAATAAAATCCAGGATAAGTGCCAAATCCTCAAAAGGATCAAGAGTTTTAGATCCTTTCCTCACTGGCCTCTTGTCCTACTCTCACTTTTCTCTAACACCAGTGGTAAATGGTATCTGACAAATTACTTGTGTGTTCTATCCCTTCTCTCCTGTCCTGCCTTTGCAAGGGACACTGGGAATGAACGGGGTGCAGCAAAGGCAATTAGATAGGAAGTGGGCCAGTCCCAGCCTGGAGATTATGCCTGGACTTGCAGTCCAGCCTGGAGACGGTGCCCATGGCCTCACCTGAGCACGTCTTCTGGTCGGCATTCAAGGTGTAGCCCTGGCTGCACTCACAGTGGTGCCGGCCATCTCCATCGCTGACGCACACATGCTGGCACTGGTGTGTGCCCAGCACACAAGGGTCCAGAGCTGCGCAAGGAAGTCACAGTCACCAAGGCTTCCTCCCTAGACAGAAAGACACTGCTCTCCAGGTTCCTCTCTGATTCTGTCTTCACTTCACTATACAAACTGGGTATTTGTCTTTTGCCTCTAGCTTATTAGAAACACTAGCAGTAAAGCTAAGAGGAAAACTGTGAGATCCACAGGACAAGGGTGTTTTGTTTCGTTTTGTTTGGATTTTTTGGCCTTTTTGAGACAGGGTCTAGATATGCAGGTCAGGCTGGCCTTGAGCTCACTTTGAACTTGCAGTGATCTTCCTGCCTCAGCCTCCCAAGTGCTGGGATTAGAGGCATGGGCCCACAATAGAGTTAAAGAAACAGATCACTGCAAAATTTGTTAAAGTCCTGGAAAAATGAATTTGTAAGTGTAATTTGGGGGCCTCAGAACCAATGATTCTGTTTCACATTATTTCTTATTGGGAAAAGAATGTCCATTTCTTGAACTTTTAGGTGTTTGACCACAAACTTGGGACAAACTGAGTTCAACAACTGAGGTGTCACTGTACCTCTCAAATTAAAAAATGTTACTAAATGTAAAATTGCAGCTCTTGCTAGACTTTCTCATACAATTTTTTTTTTAATGATTTTTTTTTTTTTTTGGCGGTACTGGGGATCAAACTCAGGACCCTGCGCTTGCTAGGCAGGCACTTATCCCACTGAGCCATATCCCCAGCCCTAGACTTTCTCAAAAAGGAAAAAGAATTTTTAATTGTTTCTGGAACAAAACACTTCCTTGAGATAAGCAACTTGATGTTTATTGATTGGTCCCCTATCCCCAAAAGATTCTTGCTTCACATGGAAATCGGGAACCCTGGGCACTAACATCCTCCAGGGCAATGAACTTATTATGGCTTGTGTCTTGGTGTCCCCCCACAGCCTCATGCAGTCATGGGGCAGGCTTCTAGAGTTTATGATTGATGCACGGTGCAGTGTTGGAGTTTTGCATGTGGCTGCTACACCCACCCTGGGGCAGATAGTTTGCTTACAGTGTAAGGGCGGGAAAGAGGCTGCCTGCCCCAGCTCCTCCCTGTTTGCTCCGCTATTTTTGCTATCTTCCAGCCAAGTATGGACTGAAACCTCCACAAACTGTGAGCCAATTAAACCTTTCCTTCCTTCATTTTGGGTGTCAGGTATTTTGTCTCAGCAGTGACAGAAAAATAACCAAGACAGAACTCCTATGTTAAATACAAACAGGTAAAAAAAGAAAAGAAAGAACAAAATAAATGAGATTACATCACCTAGATGGCGTCTCCATCTTTCTGCACCTAGAGCTATTTACATCTTGGATTCTGCCTCCCTTGTGACACATTTTGAACCATGAATCAGTTGGGCATGGTGGTACATGCCTGAAATCCCAGAATTTGGGAGGCTGACACAGTAGAATTGTTCTAAGTTCGAGGCCAGCCTGGGCTATGTAGTGAGTTCAAACATGGTCTGGACTACACAGCAAGACTGTCTCAAAAAAAAAAAAAAACATAAAAACTGGATCAATGAATTTAGTCATTTCTGAGAAACCACGGAGGACTGTTGGAGGAAGCTGGCACTCCTGTGGCAGGTAACCCAGCCTCCTTTGCCCTTGGCAAGAGAACAAGACTAATATTTTCCCAAGAAGGGCCTTTACATGGCCCTCCCAACCCTGACTACAACAAGCTGCCCTGCAGTCTTTTTCCATATAGAGAGGACGTTTTTCCCTCCAGAACAGCAGGTCTTTTATACCAGATGAAAAAGATCAGCACTCGCTACTTTCTGGCCTTTGAGCCCAACCCCATGGGCAGCTCTGACACCCAGTTTTGCCACAGATGAGCACCCTGGTGGGACAGTTCTCACCCACAAGCCTTGGGAGTTTTCCTGGGAGAAAGAAAGCCACTTTCTTTTGGGAAACCAGTGAATGCCGAGTAGATGCCACCAAAGCCAAGGAGGGATTGTGAAGGTACAGTGTCCCAGGACAGGAAAGACAAGGTGATTCCAGCTAGGTGTGGCTGAGATGAAGCCGCGCTGCTCCCAGACCAAGACTTCATCTCCCATTTCCCAACGAACTGGTGACCACTGGGTTTCACAGTATCTCTAAATTAATCTCCTGGAAATGTACAAGTGTACTTGTTGGCTTCTGTGCTTGTCTCACTCCCACCCCTAGAATGGTACTTGATGTTCAGGAAGGGGTACCTTTGTCTTTGTGGTTCCAGTGATCAAAAAATTTGTACTGAATAAACAAATGTGGAATAAATTATGTACCAAAAAGATATCTATTTTAGAAATTCACCTGGACTAGAAATTTATCCACACTTGTTTGGATAATTCCATAGAGGACTTGAGAAGATGATCCCAAAATGACAAAAGGTACAAGAGTCCTCAAATCATAATTCTAACCAGAGACTAAAAGTAAACTCCAGCACAAGCAGAGTTGTATCTTGAGACGGTAAAGCTACAGAAAATACCTGGGAGAAAAATGTAGTGGTTGAGAGAGGGAACAAGAAAGAGGTATCTTGCATTGTTTTTTTGTTTGTTTTGTGTTAGGGTTTTCTCTAACCCCATCAGAGAACAGCAGGATTATTTATCCTGAGTATTTCCAGACTTGCACATTTCAAATGCAAACATGAAGATTTTACAAGCAAACTAAGTTATATATAATACAGCCCTGTATTTGTCAACCAACACTGTGTATTTGGTAAAAAAAAAAAAAAATGCCAGAAAAGCATTGCATGTTTTTAAGTTTTTCATAAAACTTTCACCAAAAAAGTGAACAAATCTCTTTTTCTTCTGGTGCACAATCTCCAAAATGCAACATCCTTTCTAGTTGGAAGCAAAGACCCACCAACTTACCACAAAAGGTTTCCTGGAACCTGGAGGACAGCTTCTCAATGATGCCGTAGGTCTCCACATAGAACACATGCTCGTCCAGAGGCTCACTAGCCATCGTCTTCAGGGACTCCATGTCTGCCCGGTCCACACCCACAGCATACAGCTCAATGCCTGAGGCTTGGGCCTGAGCTGCCACCTCACTCACCTGGTCCTGGGGCCTCCCATCAGTCACAATGATGGCTACCTTTGGGATGTTGGAGTTGGGTCCCCGGGCCCCCGCCTCCACTGTAAAGGCTTCATCCATCGCTGTCTGGATGGCCAGTCCTGACATGGTGCCGGTTGACAAGGGTGTGATGCGTGCTATGGCCTTTTTCAGAGCCTGCTTATCTGAGTAGGTCTGGAGCTGGAACTCAATCTTCACTGTGCTAGCATAGTTCACCACTGCCACCCGCGTGGCAGCCGCCCCAATGTCCAGAGTATCAATGATCTGGGAGACAAATGTTTTCACTTTGGTGAACTCCAGGGGCCGGACACTACGAGAACTATCGATGATAAATACCAGGTCCAAGGGCCTGCTCTTGCAAACACCTGCAAAGAAAGGGCATAGAGAGCAGAAAAGACCAAGTGATGATCAGACCAAACCAGAAATATGACAATTTTTATTCCCAACAAATGCTGGGATTCCAGGGACAGGCAGGACAGCATCCTGAACCCCACGGCCACCACTACCTGCTACCTTCCTTGCGACTGACCTCCTTTGGCTGCTGAAACACCAAAGCCTTCAGAATTCCTAGTGGGAATTCGCACAAAGATGTGAAGTGCCCCCAGATCCCTTCTGGATGAGTCCTGAAATTTCACACCATGGTTCCACTGCTTGAGGTTTTATTCCAAAGTTCTCTGTGACCTCTAGGAATGAATGGAACTCAGCCCTTTCTCGGGTACCTTGGCTGTCTCAGGTGTCCCTGAACAGTGTCAAGGCCCTGCTCTAAGGCTGACATCACTGTGCACTCCCCTGCAGGTCTAGGCAGTGGCAGAGTTTGAGGGGAGGCGCTTGGGACCTTTCTGATGGCTTTTTCCTGCTCCCCTTCTAAAGGGTAGACACTCCTCTAGAGAAGCCCTACACTCCCCTCCATCTGATCTCCAGACCCCTGGGCTAGCTGAAAATAAAAAGGAAGCGACAACGTAAGCTGCTACAAGTGTACTATACTTACACCCCCATGAGCATGTCTTATTGTTTTGAGAAGCAGAGGCTGTGTGACCTGTGTGTCCCCATCACCTCTCTGCCACCTCTCTGCCACATTTTCATTCACCAAGAAAATATTTTTTGACCACCAACATATATGAAGTCCCGGATTTCCCACTCTCAAAGCACTTACAAGGGGGCGATCAAAATCTACAGTGAAGGGCTGGGGATATAGCTCAGTGGAATAAGCACCTGCCTAGCAAGCACAGGGTCCTGAGTTTGATCCTCAGTACCGCAAAAAAATAACAAAAAAAAAAACCCATCAAAATCTACAGTGAACATTTAAATTGTAAAAATGTATTATACAAAAATTCCTGGGTTCGATCCCCAGCACCAAAAAAAAAAAAAAGGTATTTACTATGATACCAGTTTTAGTTTAAACTCTTGTTGCATTTTTCAGTACTTCATACATCTTTTTTACACAGCAGCGCCTGAAGCACTATAGTAATATAAGTAATGTTAGTTTTCATCTATTCTTTCCTAGCTTTTCCTGTTTCTTCTAGACCTATTTGCAAAACCTCTCTCCTACCACCAAAATCAAGTCCACAGGTCAGGACTAGATAAGAAAGAAACCCGCACACACGCTTCACACATAGGCCACCCGAAATGGAAATGAGCATCTTAGGAAGAGCCAACCAGGGCTCCGTTTTCCCTAATAAAAGGGCAGAGGCTGAGGCTAACGCTGTGAAAAGTTTACTCAGTGAGTAGGGAAAAAGGTGAATCCAAAATAAATTCTTAGGTTAAGCCATTTATGGAAGAAAAATCCTTATCTGGAACAGGAATTATGGCTGTAAATATCTTTCTTTCAAAAGCTAAAAATTGTTCTCTTCATTTTATACCACTGTCTGGAGGTATTTAATTAAGAAATAAATATTTAGCCAGGCACGGTGGCACATACCTGCAGTCCCAGCACCCTGGGAGACTGAGGCAGGAAGATAGCAGTTCAAGCCCTCCCCAAGCTGCTTTGCAACTTAGTGAGACCCTGTCCCAAAAAAGGTTCATGAAGGCTGGGTTCAATCCCCAGTACTGAAGAAAAAAGAAAGATTTTTCCTTTTACTGACACTTTTGTGGTACTGGGGATCGAACTCAGGACCCTGCACTTGCTAGGCAAGCACTTATTCCACTGAGCTATATCCCCAGCCCCCTTTTACTGACACTTTTGGAATCACAGGAGATGAACACAACAACCCTGTAAAGTGGGCAGTATGGGAGCTGATCTTGTCCATCTGACAGGTGAGACCAGCGGGATTCAGGAAAAGACTGAAAGCAGAGGATGGTGGCTGGCCCCAAGTTTTCCTGACCCCCACCTGGACCTCTCCACCTCTCTGAGGCTGCTCCTTGACAGCACTTTCCACCATAAAAGTCAACACCATCTCATATGCCAGTGAGGGTCCCACAGGTCCACTCTGGGCCACCATCTTGAACACACCATGCGTCATATATTTAGTTAAGTCTGAAGAAGAATCCCTCTTTTTTAAACAGCTCCAGAATTTTCCTTCATCCCTTGAGATTCCCATGGATCAGAAGCAAGGAAGAAGAGCTGTGCAAAAATTGCAAAAATCAGTCCAGGTATTTCTGTACAATGGGAGTCAAAGCAAACACAGACCTGTGACTAACAGCGCTCTCTCTTACTCGAGCAGTGTGCTTAGAAAGCACTTCCTGGAGCTGCGTGTGTCAGAGTCTCTCCTTCTCCAAGTCACATTCACACTGAACCTTCTGTCCATGAGGGACCAAGGGGTGCGGGGGCAGAACACAGTCTGCCTCTGCAGATGTCTGGGTCCCAATGCCAGGAACCTGGAATAAGCTGGGCACATGCAAAAATGACTTTAAGGAAGGATGAAAGGCATGAGATGGGACTGGATCATTCCTGTGATGGCAACATAGTTACAACGATCCCCACAGGAGGAAGAGCACAGGAGAGGGGTCTGAGTGAAGAGATGGGAGGGCTGGACCTGCTGGTACTAGGCTGAGGAGGGGAGACTAAGGCCACAACTGGAGCACACCGCCCCCAGACAGACGGGAAAGGCCGGCAGACCTTTTCATCCTTGGGGCGTCCAAAGGGATGGGACAAAATTCTGTTGCACCTTGAGGTTGCCGGAGGAGACCCCTGTCAGGCTCTGACCCACAAACACTAACAGGACCTGTGTTGTTTTAAGCTTCTAAATTCATGGCCAGTTGTTGTAGCAGCAACAGAGAACTAATCCAGAGGTCTTGACCAAACTGGCAGGCAGTTCCTTGGCTACCCTGCTCTCTCCTAATTTGTGTCCCCCAACAGAAGGCACTAATTACTTCTTGGCTTGTTTGTTGCAATACTGAGGATTGAACCCATGGCATCTCTCCCCAGCCTCCTTTGATTTACTCTCATTTCCCCATAGGAAATAGCAGGAATTTGATTCTCAGGAACAATGAAATTATCCCAGCTAATTGTAATGCTGAGGCAGGAAAATCATAAACTCAAGGCCAGCTTGGGCAATTTAGCAAGAGCTTGCCTCAGAAATAAAGCTAATAAAAAGGGGCCAAGGGTATAGCTCAGTGGTACAGTGTATCTCTAGTTTAATTCCTACTACCACACACACACACACACACACACACACACACACACACAATTTATAGCCTCTTAAAAGCACAATATCACTATTTTCTAAGCACAATATCACTATTTTTTAAGTTTTGCTAAAAATAAAAGCCCACAGCAAAGCTTAGCCATTCCTTGCAAGAGGAGAGAGAATTTACCAAAAAAACGCAGAGCACTGGTGTTTATTAAGGGATCCCAGATCAAGTGTGGATTCCAGGCAGTAAAGGACTGGTGCAGCTTGGGGGGGACATAGTCACCCCATGCAGAATGTCACCTCCTTCTACCCTTCCCTGGGCAGGCAGATGAGGACCAGACCAAATTTGATTCCGGAAGAAAGGCTTTCCCCCATTCCTGGCTTGGAACAACCAGCCAGCTACCAGCTTGGTATCTGAGACTCCGGCCCTTCCTGCCTCTGTGACAATGTTTCCCCCCTTCAAAGTTGCCCTGGAATGCTCAGATGCTGCGGAGAAGAGTCCCATGGTCTCCTTCTCAACACATCCAAAGGTTCAAGAGAGACAGACTACGAAGTTACCAACACTCAGCACAGCTGGCCAGATGCAGGGAGACCCCCGGAAATGGGTTGACACAGCCTCTCCTCCAGGTCTGAAGCTGGGCTTCTTGGTAATGATACAATCTTACAAAAGCCACAGGAGAAGCTGAGTAGGTTGGCAGTGGAAGAAGCCTGTGGTTGGGATTTCAGGGCTAAGTTTTATTCTAGGCTCCCGTGCTTATGGGCTGGCAGCCTTCACTCTGAAAAGCCTTGGTTTCCCTGGGTGCACATTACAGCGTCACATCAGATGACCACCAGCTTTGCTGCTCGGGAGCTTTGCTGTGCCTCAGAACCAGTCACTGACTAAAACGGAAAACAGAATTGCTCACAAACAACTCAGTGTCCCGAGTCTTTGGGATCTCTGTAGAGTCTAGGCGGCTCAGGTGCTGGACATCCAGACGGCTCCGCCGGTTTCCTTTCTGGCCTCACACCCCCACGCAGAGCCCTCCCCGCTGCCAAACGCTGGATTGCACGGAGCAGCTGCTGGGAGGGAGGGGAGGGATGAAAGAACCCTGCGCTCCCGGGAAGAGGCGGTGGGGTTCAGGGAGCCAGGAGCAGTGGGGAAGGACTGCTCAGTGGACCCAGAGGTCGCTCGACCAAAGCTGGCAGGCACAGCTGCCCTGTGCTCATGCCCATCTTAGACCTGGTCGGCTAGTGAGACCTAACTGTTAGCCCTCAGGTAGGAGTGGCCTGGGCGCCCCATTCCCTCTTCTGGAGCTCAGCTTCGCACAGGATTCTTCCTCCCGGCCCGCAGCAGAGAGACCAGGGTGCCCCAGGCTCCCCTCCTCCTCGGTGTCCCGCAGGCCACCCCCGCCCCGTACCTGCACCGCGGCCCCCAGGGCTGCCAGTGGGTCTGCGAGTCCCCAGCCTCGCGACGGCCGGGCGAACCAGGGGCCCGGGGGAGGCGGGCAGCGGCAGCAGCAGCAGCAGCAGTGGCCACAGCGGCAGCAGGCGTCGGGACAGCGGGTGCGGCATGGTGCTCAGGTCGCTGGGCCAGGCAGGCAGTGGCGGCCAATTTAAAGGTCCCGCGCCGGTGACCCCGCCCGGTCTGCGCTAGCCAGACGCCGATGACCCCGCCCCAGGCCACCGTGGAGCCGGCCTCGCGTTCCGGTGGCAGGGGCGGAATGTCTGGCCAGGCTGCCAGGTGGTCACCGCCCGGGCTGTGGGCCCCGCTGGGTGCCGCCTGGGCTCTGTCTACCTCGCAAAACCTGGGAGGGGCACTTAAGCAGGGCACAACCCCTGCACCTTCCTCTGCCTGTGCGTCCCCAAGGACCTGGCTCAGGGGCCCTGGTTCCTGGGGTGCTGCCTTCGGGCTCCGAGAGAGAGAGAGAGAGAGAGAGAGAGAGAGAGAGAGAGAGAGAGAGAGACAGAGAGAGAGAGAGAGAGAGGCAGAGAGACAGAGACAGAGACAGAGACAGAGACACAGAGAGAGACAGACACAGAGACAGAGAGAGACAGAGACAGAGACAGAAAGCCCTGCCGCTCACACTGCACACCTCGCCCCAGGCAAGTAGCCCACGTTCTGCGTGCACCCGGGGTTTAAAGAAAGGCCTCCCAGACTCTAGCAGCACAAATAGAGATGCTTTCATAGCGGCTTCAAATCTCCATAAACACTCAAGCTTGCACTACCGGGAGCAGAAAATCAAACATGCACTCCCGAGAGTGAGCTCCGGGAGGAACAAGCTGTGTCTCCAGAGGCTTCCAAAGGCTCCGCTTGTATGCATCCCATTTCCTCTCTGGAAGAATAACCAGCACAGGGCTGGAGACTGTCCAGAGGACCTTCAGGGAACTCACAGTCTGCGGGAGAGAAATATGCATACATAGTGTATCTGTCTACACTGGGCTTAAGAGAGAAGTCCTCATAGAAAGGAGGACTTCTGAGAACAGGGTGCTGAGCATGAAGGGAACAACGAGTTTCCAGCAGATCCTATCTGGTCTTCCTGCTTCCGCCATTGCTCTTCTCCAATCCTCCACCCAGCAATTTAAAAGTCACTTCTATTTTTGTTTTTTTGTTTCCTTTGGAGGTACTGGGGATTGAACTCAGGACCCTGCGCTTGCTAGGCAGGCGCTTATTCCACTGAGCTATATCCCCAGCCCCTAAAATCACTTCTATTTGTCCATTACATTCTTAGGAGTTGATACACAGTAGCCAGAGTGAAGAAATAAGCAAAATGTAGTATCTGTGTGCTGAGGAATATTATTTAGCCTTAAAAAGGAAGGAAATTCTAACCTATGTTACAGTGTGGGCAAACCTTGGGAACAGGATGCTGAGTGAGGTAAACCAGTCAAAATAGGCAAATACCGTGTGGTTCCACTTATATGAGCTACCTAGAGTAATCCATTCATAGAAACAGAAAGTACAATGTGTTTCCCAGGGAATGGAGGCGGTATTGCCTAGTGGTATAGAGTTTCAGTTTTGCATGATGTAAAAGTTCTGAAGATTAGTTGCACGCAATCAATGTTAGTTACTCTTCTCATTGCTGAGACAAAATAACCAACCTCCACAGGTTAAAGGAAGAAAGGTTTATTTCCGCTCATAGTTTGTAAAGGTTTCAATCCCTAGTCAGCTGGCTCCAATGCAGGGTGGCACGGCAGAGAGCACGGCAGAGGAGAAATAGTTCATGGTGGGGTGGGCAGGCAGTGAAGGAGCAAAGCAGCCTACTTTCTTCCCTTTTATCACTTCCAGAGTACAAATCCTTTGGTTGATGCCACCCACACCCAGGGTGGGCCTTCCTTTTATCCACACCCAGAACTATGCCAAAGCAATCAGCAGGCTAATTTAATGCCATACACCCTTAATCCCAGTATCACACACCCTAGATCCAGCCAGCTCCAAAAAGCCCCCACCTTTTATTTTTTTTTGGTCTTTTGAGACAGAGTTTTGCTATGCAGTTCAGGCTGGCCTTGTGCTCTTTGTAGCCCAGGCGGGTCTCAAACTTGCAATGATCCTCCTGCCTCAGTGTCCTGAATGTTGGGATTACAGGCCTGCACTGATAGAAATGAGACCTGACATGGAACCAGACCAGACCTTCCGACACAAGAGAAATCTTTATCGCGGGGGGCGGGGGGGAGCTGCACAGGAGGGTAGCAGGCTGCCTAGTGGACCAAGGCAGCAGTGAGCTGAGCAAAGCGTGGGCTTTTACGTTCTTTTTCAGAGTGGGTGTCGGCAGGCCAGAATAGCCTGAGTGGGGGTGGTGGTGTTGTCCGTGGGTCAGAACAGTCTGAGCAGAGTGGGTTGGGCCAGAACAACCCAAGCAAGGTGAGCTGTTGGCCAGAGTCCTGCCAAAGAGGATGAGGACAGGTTTGGCTTTTGTGGCCAAGGGGAACTGAAGTGGAACAGGTGAGGGAAGGAGAGAAATATTGAGAGTTAAAGTTTTCCCACGAGGGGCGCTGGCTGCTTTGTGGCTTATCATGCACCACCACACCCTGCCAAAAAGCCCCACTTAGGAGTGCATGACACTTTGGCAGGATGGGAGTGGGGGTCTAAATATAAGCCATAACTCACAGCAATGTGAATACACTGCTATAGTTTCAATGCGTCCCCCAGAAGTTCAAGTGTTCGGGCCTTAATCTTTGAAGTCACATGTTGGTAGCGTTTGGAGGAAGAGGCTTTTGGGGTAACTAAGATTAAATGATCTGGAACAGTTTCTTTGTACATCATTTGTGACTGTGGGGTCATGAGACTGAGCCATAATGGTGAGTTCCCATGGTGCATTGCCGCTTTAGAGGAAGAGGAGGAAGACCTGAGCATACTTGCTGTCCACCATGTGATGCCCACTGGTGCCTGGGGCTCTGGGCACACAGGGGTTGATGCCTGCTTTGCCCACTCCCAGCTCCCAGAAAGTCTTCCTTATTTTGGACATGTGCACTGTTGACGACAGGACCAAGACTTCAGGAAATGGAAGACCCTAGACCAAGGTGGACGCAAAGCCTTGCTGTGGCAGGATGGTCAACAGACAGCACAGACTGTTTGCAGAGGAAGCAGCCTGGCAGTGCTTTCCCCAGGAGCCAAGCACTGCTGAGAGTTGGTTTTGCTCCATTTCATTTCACTGACTGACAGTGTAGTCAGCTCTGTGCTGGGCTTTGGCTCCACACAGTGGCCTTTCCTGTGCCTCTTCTAGCAGGGGTGCTGGGTCCTCAGCCACTACTAGGTTCCTTCTGTGCAAGGAACTCAGGGGGAGAGATGGCCTCAGATGTGATGGTCTATTTCAGCATACTGGTCTGTGAGCATCTCTAAAATTAAAACTGTTCAACCAAGGCTAAGGCATATACTATGGTATGTGTACCTTTTCTTTTTAAAAGTTGCACTTTCATATTGCTATATTGTTTCCACAGTCCTAAAAGACTATTTCTTTTAAAGTTTTTTTTTTTTTTTTTTTTTTGCGGTACTGGGGATCGAACTCAGGACCCTGCGCTTGCTAGGCAAGCGCTTATTCCACTGAGCTATATCCCCAGCCCCTAAGACTATTTCTTAATTGGCTCTGACTTGGTTAGGAAGCGATGGCTAGTGACCTCAGATCTCAGGCTCTTATGATGTAATTGTTTCTCCTCGATGTTTTGTGTCCTTTGTGGGCCAGGCTGCGGCTGTTCTCCACATGTTCTTCATTCTTACACCCAGACATAAGGAGCAACCGCACAGTGGGACCTGCTTGACTTGGAACCAAGGAAATAAAGGAGAGAAGGCAGAACCAGAAGACAGATGAGCAAGAAGGTGACAAAGCACCTTGACTCTGGTGCTGCTGACCAGTGCAAGATGCATGGCCAAGCCTGACATCTGTGAGTAGGAAATATAGGCCTTTTATCACAGGCCAAGCACATCTTCAGAACCCGTAACAGGATCTGACACAGTTTACTCACACTTTTTCTTCAGTACAGGCAATTGAACAGGGCCTTGTGCATGTCAGGCAAGTGCTCTGCCACTGAGTCACCTCCCCAGTGCCTTCTATAGCATCTGAGGGGGATGGATAGTAACCTCCTGAGGTCCCCTCAGAGAAGATGTAGTAGTGTCCTTTGTTCTCTGTGAATCCAAATCTGCTTCTCATCAAAAGGCTCCTCACTTTGGCTGATCTGATCCTAAACACTTGCTAAGCTTTTTGGCTTGTGGTAGGCAGCCTGATTATTTGGACTGATTATTTGTTCTTATCTTCTGGCATACTGAGAGTGGGGAGCTGTTTGAGGAGAAGCAAGACTGAAATCTTCTTCCAATAAGTTGTCGCTCCTAGGAGCCATGCCCTTGCTTGCTTTCAGGTTATGTACTGCTTCCCAACTCCAAAAACTCCTAGGACACATGCAAAGCTATGTCCTTAGTTGGATCCCAAAACATACATCCTCCACATCCTGGATTTAGTAATCTGGGACAAAAACATGCAGGCACCTATGTACAGAGACTCCCAAGAGAAGTCTGTCTTCTCTGACTCTGTGTGCCAGGGAAACCTAAGGGAAGGAGGCCTGCTGTGCACATGTGCCCCATGCAATTCTGAAATGCCTGTGAGAGTTGCCTGGGAGGTTCAAGAGCAGATTCCTGGACCCCTACCCCAGGTATTCTGATTCTGATGGTAGTGCTTTGCCTGGAATCTCTGTTAACAGTCTCTGGAGGAAGCGGCCACACTGAGGCAGTCTCTGTGCTGGAGCTGCCATGCTTGGCCCTAGTGGGGTTGGCATCTGTCTTGGCACTATAGTAAGGGCAGGGGGGGAGAACAGTCTCCACAGCAGGGATGTGGGTATATGGGTGACGTGGTCTACAAATGAGCCTCGTTGGAGGCCAGCTCTGTGGTCAGAAATGGCCCCCCTTTCCCTCCATCTCTCCACTAGCACTTGCTCCAGAGCTCTCACTTCTTAATCCATCCGTCCCTGCCACTGCCACCTTTACCTGCTCCTGGGAAAATTAACCCCTATGCACTTCACTGACTCAGATCATCAAGCCAAAGGCCCCTTGGTAGAGTTTGGCCACTTTACTTTCGGCAAATGCTTAGTCTTGGCCCCTTCCTGCTGGGCTGTGGGACAAGCCTGATGCTACAGCAGGTGTCTGCAGCCTGGGTGACTTTCCTTTCTTACTTCTGCACTCCACAGAGTGCAAGTCCACAGGCTTGGAGGTGTTGAAACAGGATCTCACTATGAAGTTCAGGCTGGCCTTGAACTTGTAGCAATCCTTCTGCCTCAGCCTCCCAAGTGCTGAGCACTACCACAGCCAACCTCCACAGGATTTTTGCTAGATCAGCAATTGAAAAATTATAACAGATTCTTTTCCTTAGTGTAAAGTTAATATGTACTTATTATACAGAATTTTTAAAAATGTAGATATGTAAAAAATTTTAAAGATGAACTATATGATGCTGCCTCTTGTGTCTGCTTGCATATTCCTGTTTTTATTAAAACATGAGATAGCCAGCATAGTGGCACACAACTGTAATCCCAGCATTCAGGAAGCTGAGGCAGGAGGATTGATGTGAGTTTGACATCAGCCTGGGCTATAAAGTGAGCTCAAAGCCAGCCCGAACTGCATAGAGAGACCCTGCCTCAAAAAGACAGAAAAAAAAAAGAGAGAGATAACACAGAACACAAAGTCAGATCATGCTATAGATTGCAGTCATAACTTGCTTTCTTTATTTACTTTACAGAATGTTATGTTTTAAAAATTGTTCTAGTACATCATTTTTAATGGCTGTATTGTATTCTACTTTGTATATTCCATTGTTTTAAACCAATTCTCATTGTGGGATACTTGGTTTCTACCGGATTGTTTTGTTTTGTAGTACTGGGGATTGGACCGAGGGCCTCCTTCATGCTAGGCAAATTCTCTGTCTCTGAGCTACATCTCCAGCCCTATTTTATTTTGAGACAGAATTTCACTAAATTATTTAGGACGGGCTTGACCTTGTGATCCTCCTGCCTTAGCCTCCCCATTGGCTGGAATTAAAGGCAAGAGGCTTCAGGCCCAGCTTCTACTTGTTTTGAATTCTACATGGTGCTTCAATGTGTCTTATTTTTGAATCCCTGTGAATATTTTCCTGGAAAGAAATTTCTGCGAGTAGACAGTCTAAATAATTTTTTTTTGATCCTTTGTGCAATGTCTTTTAGTGTGACCATTAATCCTGATTTGTCAACTTCACTGGATTAAGAAACACATTGTAGATTAGAGGAGCACACAGCTGGGTGTAGCTGAGTGGGTCACGGAGGCTTGGCCTTGGGTACAACTTTAGGCCCCTCACCCATCTCTCTCTGGCACTGCTCCTTTGCTATGCTTCACAGCCACCATGAGCTAATCAGCTTTACTTCATTATGTACCTTTCTCTGATGTCTCTGCCTTCTAATCATAGACTGAAAACATAAGGTAATTAAACCTTTCCTCCTTTAAGTTGTGAGTATTGAATATAGTGTCCAGGAATGGGAAAGCTGACTAGAACAGGTACCAAAGAAATGGGGTCATTTCTATGATTATACCTGACTGTGTGGTTTAGAAGTTTTTGGAATGGTTTAACATAGGAATTTGGAAAGATTTGGAAATGCAGGCCAGATATGCCCTAGAATACCATTAAACAGAGCAGAATGGGTGATTCTTATTGGAGCTCAGAAGACCAAAATGCTGAGAGGAATGTGGACAGTAAAGGCCAGGCTCAGAAGGTTTAAATTGAGAAAAAGGACTCCCTTGGCAGTTGAACTAGAGAGCATGTGTGTTATCCTCTGGCAGGAATTTGTCTATATTTTGCCCATGTCCTAAGATGTTCTGGGAGACTGAGATTAAGGACAGGAGACTAATGAACCTGGGAAAATAAATTTCAAGGCAGTCCAAATTTTAGGCTGTGGCTCGAGTATGCTGGCTGGTTTACAATGTAGCCAGGTTTACAATGAAAATTAGAGGCAAAAGGTAGAGCATGAAATTTTTAAAAACTTATAGTTTGGACCAGAAGGAACCAATTGTGAAGTTGGGCTAATGGAGGTGTGCTTGCTAAAGAGATTAGCACTATTAAAAATAAACCAAATGCTTTGTACAGGGAAAAGAAGATGCCTTGAGGGAATCTCAGGAATTAGCAAGACTTCAACAATAACAGGCTCACAGGTGCAAAAGTGTAAACCTTTTATTTGAGAAGAGAGTCCTTCAGATTCCTGATCAAGAAGGGCCTCCTAAGGAATTGGTTCTCTGGGATTCATTTTATTTTGTGCAGCTATCCAGGTACTAGGAGGCCACTGTAGCCACGGCTCAAGGGGGTTTGACTACTGCTTCCACTGACAGCAGACCTTGGCATTGTCAATGTACTGCTGGTTTTACTGGCATATGGAATGCAAGAGTTGTAGGGTCCTGGAGGTTTCCACTGAGATTTCAAAGGAAAATCTAGGAGACAAGGTATGGACCTCCTGAGAAAGCAATGCATGAAGCTGTGGGAATAAAGCTAAAGGTACAGTGGAAATCTCAGGAATCATAGATGCCAGAAATGTGCAACATCTGCCAAGGAAAGTTGCAAACCATAACGAGCAAGCCCAAGAGAGAGGCTGTGTGTGGGTAGCGACTGGCAAGGCCATTGACATGGGGTTGGCCATACCCTTTGAAACTCACATTTTACCAGGATGTACCCTGAATGTCAGATATGGAGTTACAGGACTTAATGTTTGCTCTGCTGGGTTTCAGTCTTGCTTTGGTCTGATGCTAGAGACCAGTATGAAGTGGCTCTGAGCAGGATTTATATTAATCAGTTGGCTCTTCATGTTTACTTGTATGTCTGTCCAAGGCCTAGGCCCCTTGTCTGGAGATGGGTAGCAGATCTGTAGTGAGTGAACCTCCACAAATCACAGGTCCCCACTGAGGCCTGTAGTGGCCTATGAAGCTGTGACACTTCCAAGGACAAGATAAGGCACAGATGAGGACACCTGGCTCCAAACCCAATGTACTAAAAGGAGACTGCAGCTGCAGTCTCCACACTCCTATAATAAACGTCACCCTAAAGGTGTTAGTTCTGATTGACATAATTTACTACTTGTGAAAATATTTCCCAATGTCCTGCTAAGATTTCCACATTTTCTCCAGTATCCCCTTCCTTTGTTTGAAGACCAAATAAATAAGGGCCACCCAGAATTCTTTGTCTTAGGCCCGGGAGAGTCAAGTTCTGTTAGAGTTTTGACCTTCCTGGAGCCCTAAAAGCATACCATTTGTTTCTTTTATTTAAGCCTTTACCATCCACTTGTTCGGGAGATTGTGGGCCTGATCAGTGCACAATAACTAAGGCATAATATTAACCCTGTTAGTGTTACCCCTAGAAAATCCTGTGGATATTGTAAGTTGTAAAACCAGCATAGGATTTTCGTCTGACTCCTTCTACAGCACAAGCTAGAGTTGGGGAAGAAACCAGTGCAACACCCACCATATTTGAGTGTTTAATCAAGATCCATTTGGGGAAGGGGTTGTTTAGGATAGAGGTACAGAAAAACCACGCTTCAAGGTTTCTGTGCTTAAACCTGCAATAGTGACTGGATAGGAGATGGCCACAAGAGACAGTGGCAGAGAGAGTATGGGCTAGACATAGACTACCTGAGAAACTTAAACTTAGGCCAGAAAAACACAAGGGTCCCACTGTCCATAGCGAGAAGCCACATTAGTTGTGTGTGGTTTTCAAAGAGCACTGGTCTGAAAGTGCTGACATCTAGCCCAATGGACTGCTTGTCCCCATTGCCCCACTGCCTACATCAGAAACAGAACTCAGTGGTCTGTTTGCTTTCCTCACCTGCCAGCATGATCAGGGAACATTTCAGCTCAGTTGCCACAGTCTGGCATGTATGAACAGGGGGGTCTCTGGGACAGGGGTGGGGCACCGTGAAAATCCATAGGCCGTAAAGCTAAACAGAATCAGTGACATGGGATGCACAGAGGGACATAGAAACGAGGAGTGACTGGAGTGAATACAGCTTGGGAAGACAACATTGAAAAGCAGTATAGGATTCAACATTCAGGCACCAAAACATGAATGTGCAGCAGATCAGGACATGACAAAGTAGTTGGGCAGGTGTGTGTGACCTTTCAATCTCAGAGACTGCTAATAATGGAGATTCAGAGCAAATGTCTGAGCCCTGCACCCGAGACCAATCAGGAAATGTAGTCTTCAATTCTTCCAGCATGAGCTCAAGCCAAGCTTGGGTTCTTGATGGGATAGCTTAGATCTGATGTCGGAGCAGAGGATATAAAGGATGGTGGTCACTAAACTCCCAGCTGCTCTGTGCCTTTTCATCAGCCCACCCCACACTCTGCAGAGGGTACTTCTTTTCCTCCCATACTCACTCTGCACGGTATATCCTTTCAAGCACTTTTTCTTCTTTTGCCCTAAATGAACACTAAACTTTTGCATAAATGGATTGTTCTGTTGAATTCTTTGAGTGAGGACCAACTATTACTCTCATACTCAGTAACAGGTGTGGAGCAAGACTGATCTTAGTAGTATTTCACTATCCCTTCCCCATATCTGGTGGATTCCATACAGCAGACACTGGAAAGGCACCATACATTTAAAAGCATGGGGGAAGTCAGGTGTGGTGGCACATGCCTGTAATCTTATTAGTCAAGAGGCTGAGTCAGGAGGATTGCTGTGAGTTCAAGGCCAGCCTTGGGTACCATGGTGAGTTCAAACCCAGTGTAAACTGCATAGTGAGACCCTGTCTCAAATAAAAAATAAATAAACAAAAATATATAAATAAAAACATGGAGAATTTTGGGGATTCATTTCTCTGTTTCATTAGTTTCAGGAGTTTAAGGGTTGAGCTTTTTTATTTTCTTTCCTTTTTTTCCTTTGGCATTTCTCTTCTTATTCTCTTTGTGTTCTTTTTGTTATTTTTATAGAATCTTATTAATTCCCTTTTACTCCCAGATAGGAACCTTTATCTCACTTTTCTCTCTTCCTCATCTCCTTTTCATTATATTTCAAATTTTACTTCCCTTATTTTCCTCTTTCTCACCCCCTCCTCTTCACTAGTATTATAATTCAGCTTTAATAACTTTTAGATATTTAGTTCACTCTATGCTATTATTGTTGAATTCTTTTCTATTAATGGTGGTATAGCTGTTTCATATTTGCTAAATGTCAGGATTTGGTTTCTCATTGTGTCAATATTATTATTGCAGATTACTTTTCTATTGTTAACGGTGGTACAGTGGTAACATTTATCAGTTCTCATGATATATCAATATTCAGTGTGCCCTTGACTTTATTATTGTTGCTGATTTTGTTACAATTGCCAGGGTGGCATCATTCTTATTTTTTTCTGTATGCCAATTATTGGTGTATCTTTGTAACATCAACAATATAGTGGATCATTCCCAGAAAATTGGATGCTATGCCAGTTACATTGCATCCTCCCCTCTCCAAATTAACTCATGTAGTCAATCTTGAGGCAGAGGCAAAGGGTTATGTAGTTAGTCACACCTAGAGCACATCACTGAAAAAGACAATAATGCATGAGATCCCCACACTAAAAGCAAAATTTTCCACTACAATCAACCTGCAAGCCTCAACTCAAAAATGAAGAAAGAAAGAAAATAGAAACATGAGAGGACATTCCAATAAAATGTTTTGAAAAACTCCTATCTTCCCCAAAGCCAATCAATGGGACATTAATGTGGAGAAAAGTCAGGGCATACAGCTAAAGTATACAAACTGATAAATGAGGAAACAAAAAGAAAATGAGATCAATAAGGTGCTCTGTGAACTAAAAGAAGATATAACTAAACAGATAAGGGACTTCAACAAAATGGACTTAATAAAATAAATAAATAGGCTTACAGAATACACTAATAAAAAGGTAGACAGCCAAAAAATATGACACAAAGTAAGAGTGACAACTTTAGCATATAATTGAGTGCAACAAATAGTATGAAAAAGAAATCTAACATAAAAATGCTATTGAAAGTAAGGGTAGCAGAACTGACCAGTGTGAGGACGGAGTGTCAGAACTAGAAGACAGAGCTCATACAGATGACAAACAATAAGAGATGAGGCAAATGAATCCAACAGCTGCTAAATGATTCAAAAAAGTGTGATCTAAGATTACGTGTAAAATCAGAAGGTCATGAACCGCATAAAAAATCTCTATATAGAAATAATAGGAGAAAACATTCCAAAAATGGCACATTAACATACAATAAGTGAGGCATATAGAACACCAAATAACCACAATCACAAAAGAACTCCACAACACATCATAGTCAAACTCCAAGAAGTCTAACATAGGCACAAAAATTTAAAAGCTATTACAGAAAAGTATCAAACCACTTATAAAGGTAAACCCATCAGAATTATAACAGACTTCTCAATGCAGACCTTAAATGCCAGAAAAGCCTGGAGTGTAGTGTTTCAAGATCTAAAACTAAAGAACTTCCAAAACTATCCTTCAAAACTAACGGAGAAATAAGGTCGTTTCATGTGAAAGAGCACCTTAAAAGTTTATGACCACCAAAACAACACTCCAAAAACTTTTTGAGGATATTCTAAAAACAGACAATGAGCCAACAATACCAAAAACTCTAGTGGAATGAACACATCAGGTAGGATAAGCAGTTAACCAGAAAGAGAGGGGAAAATGAATCAGTAACAGGTAAAAACAAGGCAATAACAGGAATAAGTCAATACTTCTCAGTAATAACCCTCAATATGAATAGAATCCACTTCCAAACTGAAAGATACAGATTGGCACACAGTCATTATATATAGATTAAGGGAACAATTTAACAGGAAAAAAATAACAACTATAAATATACATGCACTGAACCCTGGCACACCAAACATCATAAAACATTGATGAACATAAAAGATCAGATATACACGAACTCAGTAGTCCACTACCACAAATAGATCAACAAGACAAAAAAACACCCAAAACAAAGAAATATGAGTTGTACCACACCTTTCACAAATGATTAATAGATATCTACAAAATGTTCCCCCCATCAACAAACACATGCCCTTCTTAGCAGCGCATAGAACTTTCTCCAAAATAGACCACATGCTTTCTCCAAAAGAGCCCATAAAGCATGTTTAAATAAATTCTAAGGAATTAATATTACCTTATGGAAATTATCATATCAGTGCAACAAAACCAGAACTTAATAGCAAAATAAACCATAAAAATTATGCAGACAGGCAGATTACACACTACTCTTTGAAATAATCAAGGGGTCATAGAAGAAATCAAGGAAGAAATAAATTCCTGGAATCAAGTGCTAATGCCAGTTCAACAGATCAGAATCTATGTGACTGTCTTAGTTATTATCTTGGTTACTTTTCTCTTGTTGCTGAGACAAAAAACCTGAAACTCAAAATTAAGGAAGGAAAGGTTTATTTAGCTCACAGTTTGTCGAGGTTTCAGTCCATACTGGACTGGCTGCATGGCAGAGTGGCACATGGCAGAGGGCTATAGTTCATGTGCAAGATAGTAAATCCGTAAGAGCACAAAGGGAGGAATGGCAGCAAGCAGCCTCATTCCCTCTGTCTTGGTTACTTTTTTCTCGTTGCTGAGACAAAATACCCAACACCCAAAATGAAGAAGGGAAAGGTTTATTTAGCTTACAGTTTGTGCAGGTTTCAGTCTATACTTGGCTGATTCTGAGGCAGAATGGCACATGGCAGAGGGCAAACTGTTCATGGCAGCAGAGCACAGCAAATACCTCAAGCAAAAGGGAGGAATGGCTGCCAGCAGCCTCCTTTTCTTCCCTACATTGTAAACAACCTACCCCCACCCAGGGGGTGTGTAGCTCTCACACAATCTCCATGCCCTCCTCTTCCACAGGCTCGGGATGTTTACAAAGTAAGCACCCCAGCTTCCTCCTGAGTCACTCAGCTAAACCTCTAGATTCCCCAAGTTGACACAATGTATCAACCATAACACCCTCCCTTACACTATATGCAAACTCCCTGCCCCAGGGCAGGTGTAACACTCACATCCATAATTACAACATTGGACCATGAATCAATCATAAACTCTAAAAGCCCACCCCATAATTGCAAGTGGCTCTGGGGGGACACCCAGACACAAACCATAACAGTTACTCTTCTCATTACTAAGACAAAATACCAAATACCCAAAGTTAGAGAAAGGTTTATTTGGTTCACAGTTTATAGAGGTTTCAGTCCATAGTTGGCTGGCTCCAAGGAGGGTGGCACAGCAGAGAGCCATCACTGAGGAAAAACAGTTCATGGCAGACAGAAGACCGCAAAATTAGCAAGCAGAGACAATAGCAGCTTCTTTCTGCTCCTTTTATTTTCTATCTAGGCTATCTGGCTTAGGGCAGGTGCCAAACCAATCTGGCCTGATTTAGTAATCACACTCCCTTAATCCGAGCACCACACACTCTAGAAAAAGCCCCACTTATGACCACATGAAGCTTGGGGGTACATCTAGATACAAACCATAATAGGTACATAATGAAACACTCCTAATTGGGATGTTCACAGCTGTAAATATCCAAAGACATTGTCAGAAAAATTGTCCAATGTCAGAAAAATTGAATGAGCCTTAATAAATAATCTTGATGTCCTAGAAAACAAGAACAACCCAAATCCAAAGCTAGTAGAAGGAAATTATAAGGGCTGGGGATATAGCTCAGTGGAATAAGCGCCTGCCTAGCCAAGCGCAGGGTCCTGAGTTTGATCCCCAGTACCGCAAAAAAAAAAAAAAAAAAAAAAAAGGAAATTATAAGATCAGAGCAGATATTAATAAAATTGTTCCTAAAAATACAATACAAAGAATCAATGAATGGAGGAGCTGGTTCTTTGAGAGAATAAACAAATCCTTAAAAAATCCTACCAAAAAAGGGGGGGAAGATCCATATTAATGTAACTAAGAAAAAAGTTGAAATCACAATGGACTGAAATCTAGAATATTATTAGTAACTATTTCAAAACTCCATACTCCAATGATGGAGACCTCTATGAAGCAGCTCTGAGCAAGACTTATATTAATCAATTGGCTTCCCATGCTTACCTGTGAGTTACTGGTCCCTGCCAAGGCCTGTATTGGCCTGTGAAGTTGGGATACCTCAAAGCGCAAAGGCCTGCTGAGGACGTTTTGTTCCAACCCCAATTGACTAAGAGGAGACTTCAGCTGCAAGAATCTTACTCCTGCAGTGAAGGCCTTCCTGGAGCTAACATAGTTCTCCTAAATTAGCATAATGTATTACCTGGAGAAATCCTTAAATCCTTTCTCAAGTCCTGCCCAGATTCCTGCATTTTCTTCAGTATCCTGTCCTTTGTCAGAAAACTAAATAAATATGGGCTGCCTAGAGAAGTTCTTTGTCTTAACCCAGAGAATCTTGAATTCTGTGAGAGGGCTGAATCCTCCTGGAGCCCTAAAATCACTTCCATTTTCTCATTTATTTTGTGGGCCCGATCAACCTACAATGACCAAGGGATATTAATCCAATACCCCAATAAACAGGAGACTCTAGAAGTAGGTAGATTCCTGGATACATTGGAATTATCAAAACTGAACCAAGAAAATATAAGAACCCTGACTAATTTAATAACAGACAATGTAATTGAAGCAGTAGTAAAAACCAACTAATTAGAAAAAGTCCAAGACCTGACAGATTCACCACTGAATTTTAGAACTTCAGAGATCTAATACCAATGCTCTTTAAACTTCTTAATGAAATTGAAAGAGGAGGAGTACTTCCAAATCCATTTCTGGAAACTAAAATTACCTTAATTCCAAAACCAAACATGGACTCAATTGAAAAGGAAAACTATGGGCCAATGTTGTTAATGGACACAGATTCAAAAATCCTCAACAAGATACTGTCAAACACATTGTAACAAAGCATCAAAAATATTAGATATCATGACCAAGTAGATTGTATACCAGGCATGCCAGGATGGTTCCACATACACAAACTGATAAATATAATTAATCATATAAACAAAAACAAGGAAAAAATATCACATGAACATCTGAATAGATGCAGAAAAATCCTTTGACAAAATCCAACATCCATTCATGATGAAATCTCTGAAGAAAAAGAGAAAGAGGGAGAGAGAGAGAGAGGGAAAGAGAAGGAAGGAAGGAAGGAAGGAAGGAAGGAAGGAAGGAAGGAAGGAAGGAAGGAAGGAAGGAAAGAAGGAGGGAGGGAGGGAGGGAGGGAGGGAGGGAGGGAGGGAGAGAAAGAAAGAAAAGAACAAAAGAAACAAAAATTCTGGAGGAGCTGTTCTTCCCCACTGTTGGCAACTTATACTGGTGCAACCACTGAAGAAATCAGTGTGGAGATTTCTTTCAGCTATTCCCCTTTTTTGGTGTCTTCTCAAAAGAATGAAAGGCATCACACCAGAGTGATATATGCACACCCATGTTTATAGTGTCACTTTATAATAGCTAAATCTTGGAAACAGATCAAATGCCCATCAACTGATATATGGGGGCTGGGGAGATAGCTCAGTGGCACAAGTGCTTGCCTGGCAAGTGCAAGGTCCTGAGTTTGATTCCTGATACAGAAGAAAAAAACCAGAAACTGATATGTGGATAAAGAAGGTGTCTTTTTTTATACAGTAGAGTACTCAGACATAAAGAAGTATAATCTTGAGACATGTCTAGGTAAACGGATGCACCCCAAAAACACATTCTTAACTGGTATAAATTGGACACACATGTATAAATACCATAGTATTTCTCTAGTATGAGAAACCAAAAGTATAAACAAGGAACAAAAATGTGTAATAGATACTATGAAATAGGATGAAAATGTTCAAATGAGAAGGGGAACTAGGGAGGAAGGGAAAGGAAAAAAACAAAAGGAATAAATGAAAACAAAGCTCTTGTAAATAAGGACGGGAAGGGGGGGTGAAGGGAATTGCGGGGGAATCACGGTATATCATGTACAGGTACCAATTCTCTATGATGTATGTGATCATTATGTATACCTAAAATGTACAAATAAACTTAATTAAGAAAGAGACATTGTTGAAAGTTAAAGTAGGTAAAACTTTGAAAAAGGCACAGAGAAGAATTTTCTAAATAAAACCTGAATGGCTCAAGAGATAGCATCAAGAATAATAGTATTATATCACATTAAAAACCTCCTGCACAGCCAGGAAACAGCCAAGAGAGGGGACAATCTGCACGACCTTACCCGTTCCCTGCAATGAATGTAATTGTTATGTAGAGCTAGCAAGTACTAATAAAAATGTAAGGGATGGGGACTTTTAGCGTATCATTTTAAGATAGAATGATTCTAGTCTTAGTGCAAGCCTCAAAATGTGTCTTGAGAAACACCCTGGAGGGGTTGTAGAGTTAACTTTGCAGTCCTGACTTTGCCCCAGAATGCTTCTCCCAAGACAAACCTTGCCTGAGTTGTTTCACCCCTCCCCTGGCCCTAGATAAACGTTGTAATATAAAGGGAGACATATAGAACAGAGTACAGAAAGTACATATCATTGTGGCTGGTGCCTGACCTGGTCACGTTGCACAAGAAAAACAACTCTGGCCAGGCCTAAAACATTCCAATCTATTACCATGGAAACCAAAAATGTATACAAGGTGGGAACAAAGGCAGTTAAGTGCCACATTCCTGATCAACAAACCAGGGATGAGGGGCAACGGGTCCAAATTAGTTTAATTAATAAAACTCCCTTTGTTCTGAATGAGTTCTTTGATCTGCGGAATTCAATCCAATTTTTCCCATTAACAAAAATACAATGAAAAAGAAAAAAAAAAAAACAGTGCAGAAGTGAGCATGGCAGTGTGAACATGGGGTCCTGACTTCAACTGATTAATACTAGGATTGCAGGACCTTATGGTAATTCTATTTTCAATTCTTTAATGTTCTTCATAGTCAATACTGCACCATTTTCATTTCCGCCAACAGCTTGATGTATTTAATAGTTTATTTTTTATTAGTACATATTTGCATTACATAATTACTTTGTGGGGAGTACATGCACATACATATTTTAAATCTTTTTACATCTCCTTTCTCTCCCATGTCTAAAAGCTTTACCTATTCTATCTTGCACTAGATTGTGTTTCTTAGTATTTAAATCTTTGGTCCATTTTTATTTTAGCTTAGTGTGTATTGAGAGAGATGTCTATGTTCAGTCTTCAGCACTGGAAAGCCAGTTTTTACAGCACCATTTAGTAAAGAGGCTATTTTTTTCTCCAGTGAGGGTGTTTGGTCCTTTGTTGAAGAGAAGGTAGCTAAGTGTGCCCGAGTTACTTCTGCGTCATCTGTTCTACTCATCCACAGTTCTCCCCCTCAACACTATGCCACTTTTTATCAGTCACTTTGTAATATAACTTGAAGTTGGGGATTGTGATTGCTTTGCCCTTGTTACTCAGAATTGTTTGCTATTCTGGGTCTCTTCTGGTGCCATATGAATGTTAGTATTGTATTCTGATGCAGATATTCACAGGTATAAACTTCCTCACAGGGCTGCTCTCACTGTGTCCCTTAAGTTCTGGTGTGTTATACTGGCATTATTCTTTACTTACGGGAACTGTCTTATTTCTTAATGTCTGTGATCCATTGATTATTCAAGAGCATTATCATTTAGTTTCCATGCTTCTGCATTTCGTTCCCCACTGATTTCTGTAGTTTCTCTTGTCAGAGATTTCCAGTTTCATTGTACTATGATCTGCTAATATGCATGGTAAAATTTCAACAACTATATCACCTTGGCTGTATTAATAAAATCAGTAGTAAGCATGTTAATGACAAACTAGATATTGATATACTCTAAGAACCAATAATGTGCCACCCTTAATCATAGAAGAGAGGTCTATAATTAGTGTGAACACTAAGACAAACCAGAGTTACCTACAGTAAATATCCTTGAAATGGAACAATTTTACCTCCACTAACAGAATTCAACTAGTATGATAGCTAAGACTCATTTCAAAGCTTAATGGTTGTATTAATAAAAGGGCAGGGAACCAGAGAACGAGAAAAGTTTTGAAATATTAATCACTGGAAAAGTCATCTGGGATTCTACTGAGGAGTAAAAGGAAATTAATAGTATTACCTAACAGTAAGAAAAGAAATTAAGTTAAAACAAGAAACAAAAAAGCAAAGAGCAACCAAACCCTCAAAAACCAATGAAGGCAAAATCACAAGAAAAAAAAAAATTCAGTCTACTATCAAAAAACAATTGCCATGGTTTTGAATGAGTCGTTTCTTTACAGGATGTACAGTCTTGGAACTTGGTTGTGATTTTCTCTGTGGACTTTTCTTGGGGCTAGTGCTGTTGGCCAGGCCAGTTATTTCTCCCTGGAGCTGTTGACTCTCCAAGAATTTCCTTCTCTTGCAGGCCATCAGCTTTATAATCAAGTGGGTCAGTACATGAATGCCTATCAAGCAGAAACAGGAACAGGCGTGAAGTTTGCGGGTGTCCACAGCCAGGGGGGCAGAATTTCCAGGTGCAGAGTTGACTAAGGGGCAGCGCCATGAGGGGTGGGCTCCTTTTCCATCTGTGCAGAGCACTGGGGGTGGGCTCCTATTTAAATGTTTAATGTAACAGTACCACTAGCTAACGGATGTAAAGTCTGGCTTACCTTTGAATATTGTCTAGCATGTCCAGTGTAGAACAGAAATAAATCAATAGTCACAAAATGATAAAAAAAAAAATTATTGGAAGTATCTCTCATGAGGCTTCCCATTATAGCTTATCTCTGGATATGGGGCTTTGGCGAGGTGGCTGGATCTGGGATGTACAGTACCTGGCTTAGTGTGATTGGTTTAGTATAGTTATGAGTAGCAGTACTCAAGAGGGAAGCCCCGTGCTGGGTGTGGGTAGCACCAACCAGTAGGGCTTGCAGTCTGGATGGAATAGGCAGGGAAATAAGGCAGGCTGGCTGCTTCCTGCCTGCCATGTCAGGGGTTGCTTCGCCTCTGCCTTATTGCCCTGTCTTGGAACCAGCAGGCTAGGGACTGAAACTTCTACAAACTGAGCTAAAGAAACTTATCTCAGCTATTTTTGTCACAATAGCAAGAAAGTAAAAAGGACACTTTCATTTTTATGTAGAAACAAAGAGATCTAGTTCAGAAAAGCCACCCTTGCTTAAAAAGTTCTAACACTGTAAAGATATATTTCCAGATACAATTACATATATTTGATGATAGCGGTAGGTGTTCGCAAGTGTGAGTTCACAGCCAAACCTTTCTGCTCTTTGAAAGATCTGTAAAATTGTAAGTAGTGGTGCATACAAAGCCGCCAATGCTACGTTATCAAGAGGAAGGGGGGAATGTTGCCCCAAAATTAGCTTGCACTTTGGTTACTCTATCCTTTTTAAAGATAACATATTTAGGTACCTGCCATGCTGTTCCCTATCTGGAGTGGAATCATTACTACAGCCAAGCAAATTAACCCGTCATCTTCCAGGTACCTGTGAATGTATGAGAAGGGGGGGCTAGAAAACACCTAAGGTTTACTTGAAAACTGTCTGGCATGAACCTCATTCGTCATGGACATGCTATGTCAGGAATCTAGACAGTACGTTTATTTGGTCCCCCTTATAACGCACTTTAATTTGAATTATTCTTCATGACCTCATTACCTAAATGAGGTAATGAGGTACACAACATAGAAAAGGCTAATTACATTTTTTTGTCACTATTAGAGACATTTTTGGCCTGTCATTCTAGAAGTGTCTTTACCTTAATAAGTTCTGAGTTACTAAAGAAATGTTCCCTAATTAAGTCTAGCACAGTTTTCTCCAATTTCACAAACCCTACAAGAGTCTGGATACAATCACATACCACATAATGTTTGTGGTGCCATATAATCCCAACAAGCTTTACAATGCATTATTCATGTGTTTGTCATGATGCTGATGTAAGACAAAGTACTCGCCCTGGAAGGTCTCTCTCCTATTGTTCCAGAATAAACACTGTCCCCTAAGTCCTCAATCTATTGTGCTGCCAGCCAGGTAAAAGCACAATGCGTATCTTTCTGCACAGTACACAGTATTTAGTAATGAACATTACCGACTTGCGTATTTACCTTGCTATTTTAGTGCGCTCCTTCTACTTAACAAAAGTAATTTACATTGGCAGCAGCTGCATGTCTTGATTATATGAAGAGCCCACACTGAGTGACTGATCAGTACCACCTACGTTAACATAAGAACTCTGTGATGTCCACAAGCGGAGGAAAAATGGCTTGCTTCTCAGAACATAACCCTGTTGTCACTATATTGGAACAGAAAATGTTTTAGGCTTTAGCTGCCAAAAAAGGTTAAGTTTTAAAAACTGAGAACAAAATAAAAAATGAGTAAAAAATGACAACAGTAAATATTTAAGAGATTTATTAAAGCATCTTATCAGAGATGGAAACATAATACAAATTAGAACATGCAACCATCATCCTCCACAGTCAAATCCAACTGTTATATATTTTTTTGTTTTCATAGCAGAAAATTTCAGATCTTATACCCAACTCAGTCATCCTGAATACTGAATTTATTCTTACTGAAATTATCCAGGATAGCAAATAACCAATACACAAACCATTATATAAAGAAAGTGCAAAATTAAAAAAGAAAGTATGTGAAGATTACCCTCTTTCCCTTCCCACCCCCCAATTATAGGCATACAATGGCACTTTGCTCTTGCTTAACGTAGATTGTCTTCAAAAAAAATATTAAAATGTAATAGGCTTAACAAAAAGTTTAACGTCCAAAGAGTTCCTTAGTGTTTGAAAATAAATGCTTAAACAAAAGACAATGTATTTTTTATATCAAACAAGTTTGAAGAGCCCTGTATTGCAGCGTTCTGTAAAATAAACAAGAAGCTGGTATAAGGTTTATTGACAAAGGCAGACTGTCTTCAGGCAGGCAAGTAAGGAGGCGGTGGTTCTTTCTCAGGCATCTTCACAGCCATTTCATAGGTTGGCAAAACATACTAAATAAAGAAAGAACAAAATTACTTCAGGCAAGTCTTTAAAATCTCTTCTGGAATAGCTTAGTTTTCAGACCTGTCCTAAATAGGTATATAAACATACAGAAAAGAGCTGAAGAAAATGTTTAATAGTTCTTAAGGATGCCCCAGTGAGCTGGGACTTTAGCAGGTGAGGTATGTGCCTCTCAATGCTGGGAAGGGAAGGGTGACTGCTGGAGAGTGGGCGGGCAGAATTCTTCCTTGGGGCTAGCCTTGAGGCTATAAAGACTCCTTGCCAAACTGCACACTTCCCTGCTTTCCCCGTTTTCCAGATAAAGTATCAATGCCAAATAGCCCACAGGGGCTGAAGATTTTCCTGAAGAGGCCCCACTGAGCCACGCTATAGGAAGTCTTCAGTCAGGTGCTGGCTGGATGCTACATTTCATCAGAATGTCTGTAGTTTAGGGGCCATGACCTCCAGGGGAAGAGGAATACCTTTGTGAGAAGGTGGCATTCTAACCTAGGTGACTTTTAACTTTTTGACAAGTTGGCCTGAGGCTTGATGAGTCATATATAGTCTATGTGTTGAAACCTAAGAAGATAATACAGTAGCGGTTAAAGAGCTATGAGAGGTGGGCCCCCCAGATTCACAGAACCTACCGCATTCGTTCTGCTGCAGACACATCAGCTCCCCATATGGGTATTTTTTGAAAACCCAAGCTTCAGTCACGTCACTCTGCCCCAGCTAGGGCCCAATAAGCCTGGCATGGCTGTTTCCAATCTTACTTCCTACACAAACACAATGCTCAAAGGGACTACTGACAAAATGAGATGAACATTTTGTTCAGCTTGAGAACCCAGGATTCCAAAGGTGAAATGCTAAATTCTATGGATTTCAAATATTATGCCCCAAACCATAGTGAAAGCAGATTTCAGAAAGTCAAGCTATGCATTCTTTCAGAATAATCAATTATGGCGAGTGACATTTTAATGCATTAAACAGCAGTTAACCTGTGGAGGTGCCTCAAAAGCAGGGTACACGGCGATCTCCGGCACATTTCTGTTGCTGATATATTTATAGCAGTTCCAAACACAGTTGATGAGGTAAGCCTAAAACGACAAAAGCAAAATTTACAAATGCTAGTAATCGAAGACTACCTAGTCTACAATGCAGGTGACTTCCAATGCTTCCCCCACATGTTCCCTGTAGCAAAAGGGACCTGACTGACACAGTCCAACCCCTTCTCCTCACTTTGATTTAAATGTCACAAGTTTCCAAGGAAACTGCAGGTGGTTTCTCAGTTCAGGTCTGCCAAACACCATGCTGCTATAGGGGAAATGCTGGGCTTCTGAACACTGGCAATTAGAATCAATTTCCAAGATAAATCACAAACCACTCTCAAACCATATAAAGATGCTCCTTCAACTTGGGGAAGGATCCTGACACTTCCAACCACACCTTGGAAACAAGACAAAGTACACCCCCTGGAAGCGCTCTCTCCTACTGTGCCGGAATAAACAGTGTCCCCTCCCCTAAGTCCTCAATCTACTGTGGCCTAGGAGGAGCTGATGCTGTGGAAAGGCTTCAAAGGATAGTGTCAGTATCTCAACCATTAGTCCATACCTTACCTTAAAAATGATGAATACCACAAAGAACACAAGAACAATGAAGAGCAGGCAACTGGAGTCCAACGACAGGAGGTCATCTTTGTAGGGGAAATCGGGCTGTGAGAAACACCAATTCACACCAACACACTTACACTTCGGCCATGCACGTGTGCTCCGTGATCATCCACACAGCATTGTAAGAATATAAACAAAAGGTATCAAAATGACAAGGGGTGGCCTAATAAAAATTTATAAACTGGATTTAAATCAAGTGCTTCATTTTCACTAATATATGCTATCACTTAAAATACACTTGTTTATATATTCAGAATACTCTTAAATAACATTTTGTTCTGTATTTTATCTTAATTCCTAGTACTTAACTCTGCAAGAGTGTAAACTGAGGTAATTTTCTCTTTTTCGCTATTTCCCATCTTTCTGGTCTGGGTCAGGGAATCAGAAGGTACTGGGATCTACAACTCATTTCATCTTACATGGGCTAAAACAAGTTTTCTAGAAGACTCCAGTTGGTCCAAATTCTTCTTCAGATTGACAAAAAGCCAGGCAAAATCGTATGACTTACTATGTTCTACTGAAAAGGACCAGCTATATTCATTTAAAAACTCATTTCGCCCTAACTGTGGGCAAGGCAAGTTTACCAAACTAAGTTTACCAAGAAAGGGATCAGAGAAGAAGAGTCTAGATTTACAAGGAGTAACGTCTAAGTTGAGTGCATTAAATGAGTCAAACCGAAAAAAAAAGCGATCTATATAAAATAGCAAATTCAAAATTCATTTTTGTATTTTTTCCCACAAGCCTCTTCCTTCCTTCCTCCCTCTCTCCCTCCCTCTCTCTTTCTTTTTGTTGCTGGGAATTAACTCACGACCTTGAACTTTGCCAGGCAGGCGCTGTGCCACTGAGCTATATCCCCAGCCCAAACCCTTTTCTTAAAAGCTTCTGTCTTTCATGGAAGTACAATACATAAAATACATGTTCGTAAATGTGACTTGTATGCACAGAAAAATGCTAAAATAAGAATTCTAGACCTTATTTAAAAGGCATCAGAGCAGCAGCAAAGCAGGGCCAGGAGGCCCAACCCCAGCTTCCTCTCCAATCTCACTATACACGCTGCTTCCTCACCTCCTGTTCCCACCACCATGGCAACTTTTGGTTCGCTGACGACGTCATGCTGCATGGCTTCCACGACTCTCACTTCTGTAGAACATTTTCTTCTATATTCCTGTGTCTTAATTTCAACTCAGATCCCTCAATGCAATTAAAAACCTCACTTTCTGTGTAATACCAGTTGCCTACTTCTGATTCTCGAACCTCCACTGATATATCTCTGGGACCTACCAGAGTGCCTTTCCCATTTTCTTTGAGTGAGTAAGAGGTACATTTGGTGGTGTGCAAAATGGATTAGATAGGAAATCTGGAAGTGGAGACAGAAGTTCCAAAGGGCATCATTTTGGAAATTAAGGATTCCTCTCTCAGTTTTCATCTGTCTGGACTCCACAGTTCTTTCCAAAACTCCATGAAACCCTGCCTGGGCACTTCATCCCAATGTGTCCCCTGCCCCCTCCACCATATGGCATTATGGTAAATTCCTTATTTATTGTTGCTGTGACAGCTCCAGCTTATTGTCTAAGTCAACAGCTTTATATATATTCATACCCCAAATATATATTACTCCCTAAAGAAAAGGAAGTTGTATCCACATCATTGACCAGTGGTACCCAGCACACGGCCAGGGACACAGCAGGCACAGTCATTTGCTTTGGGTGACTAAAGACAAAACCAACCATTCAATGAGTGCCAAACATGATTCCACTTTTAGTGCACTGAAAAGCAAGAGCTGAAGTGCTACTTCCACGCTCTCCGTATTTCGGCTCCTCTAATAGTGCACTGTCTAAACAGCATGACCACGGATACTCATCTTTTAAAATAATTTTCATTAGTACATGTTTACAATACTATTTTCACCTTACAGGTTTTAATACAGAGGTAACATTAGACACTTTATTAGTGCAGGATGCCTATAATCCCAGCACTCGGAAGGCTGAGACAGGAAGATCGCTGTGAGTTTTGAGGGTAGCCTGGGCTACAAAGTATCAGCCTGAATTGCATAGTTAAAACTCTGTCTCAAAGACAAAAAAATAAAATAAAAAGTAAATGAATATAAAAAAGTAGCTACAGTTGACTCAGGATTTCCACTAAGACATTTCACTTGAAAATCTTTACAAAGTTTATTTGGCATATACACTTACTAATTGATCCAGATATTCTTTGATTCTTGGCAAATAAGTGAGAGAACTGATAGCAACCAGGCAACTGAGAACAAAGTCAAAAAGCCGGTAACAGAAGAATGGAATCAGCCAACCCACTTGATACTGTAGAAGAAAATAATAAGCACATTTTAGCATGTATATGAAATCACTAGCCACCACTCAGTAAGGATCAAACTCTAAAAACCAAAAGGCAGCATACTTACAGAAATTGCTCCATACACCAGCATTGAACTGATTATGAACATAAGGACAGAGACAGCAAAAAGAACACAGGCATTATCTAAGAAAAAAATAAAAATTTAATTAAGCTACTTTAACAAAAAGAACACAACTCTTCCTAACCAAATACACTATTTTAGCTTAAAAGATATTTAAATGTAAATATTTTCAAAATTATCTATAAAAGGATCTAAGGCCAAGGAGGAAAAACCACCTACATCTCAGCATTAAGAAATGAATCATGAGAAATTCATACAAAGGTCTTTTTTGTTAAACTGTTGCAATAATTCCTGTTTGGGATGGGGATGGCAGATGGACCAAGCACTCGGCTAGGGAGACAGACAGTCCCTGTGTCTGCTGGGTCTGCTGGTCTGATGGAGCGCAAGTGGGTAACTACAATCCAGTGGGCGTGTGCTACAATACCGGCATAACAATTAGCTTGGCCTACGCAATCACAAAAATATGAAAGAAATAATACAAGCTGGGTCTTGTGAGATGAATAGGGTTTAACAGGAAGGAACAGCTAGTGTTTGTTTAGAAGACCGATCACACACACACAAATAGATGCCACCTCTTGCATTAGAGAAAACACAACCTCAAACTCAAAGTTCTAACTGATTAATCTCCGTCCAAGTTCCCAACAGTTACACTCATTGTTTTCCTTCCCTCTGGCTTCTGTGCTACAGAGATGTGTTTTCTTTTTGGTTGAGACAGGGTCTTGCTATGTTCTAGGCTGGGCTCTAACTCATCCACCCACCTCAGTCTTTCAGCAGGTCTCTATTTTCTTTGTTTCTGAACGCTTTTTCGTATTGTTCCAACTCTTCACTTAACCTGCCCTCACTAAATGTTTTCATAGAACATCCAAGTAACCCCAAACAACATTAAAACACAATAGACTTCCTGAGTTTCTCTGCACAAACCTATAGTGAATCTGTGAATCTGGAAAGATACTAAGAAACTAAAGGACACTAGTACGAACCATTAGAAAAGCTGCTAAGCACTCACATCATTGGGTAGCTGTATAAGTAATCTTAGCACTCACCACTGAGCAGTATTTGGCACTAATGAGCCCTCCATTTTTTCTTAGAAAATACAAAATAACCAACGTTAATGACTGACAAGACTTCTCTGCTATAGGACAAATTCAGATATAAACAAAATATGAAATTAAACAGAATACTATCAAAATTGAAAGCAGAATTTCTAAATGAAATAATCACCTTTTAAGAATGTCTTATGGGTAACCTATGACTATTTTGACAACTGAAATACTGAAGTCAGTCAAGTTCAAAGTCTACTGGAGAATGCCGGACATGGTGGTGCACGCCTGTAATCCCAGCACTTGGGAGGCTGAGGCAGGAGGATGGTTTTGAGTTCCAGGCCAGCCTGGGCTACAAAGTGAGCTCAAGGCCAGTCTGAACTACATAGCAAGACCCTGTTTCAAAAAGACAAAAAAAAAAAAAGTCTACTGAAGGACAAAAAATACTAAAATGGGAAAGGAAAATGGGGTCATAGTTATGGGTGCTCTTTAGTCTCTGAGTATCTATCCAGAGTGTCACAGAATCAATTACAGATGAGGTTGAGGTAAGAGAATCACAAGTTTGAGCCTATCCAGGACAACTTAGTCCAGACCCTGTCTTAAGGGGATGGGGAGGGGGGTGGAGGTGTAGTTGTAGCTTAGTGTGAAGGTTCTAGGTTCAACCCCCAGAAAAAGAAAAAAACTGTTAGTTGGTCTTATGTTATTATATACGATAACTACAAAATTATTCTTGGTTCCTGGATAAATCAAATTAACCTTACAATAAATTTGAACTAGGGCTGGGGATATAGCTCAGTGGTATAAGCGCCTGCTTGGCAAGCTCAAGGTCCTGAATTCAACTCCTGATACAAAAAAAAAAAAAATCTGCACTAAGAAGATATAAACCTTCATATATGGATCACATCACAGAAGGTCATAAATGTAATGAAGTTTGGAACATATTAACATGAATCTAAAACTTGAGAAAGATACTGCAATATTATAAACATGCATGTAACTGGGAACATTGAAGTGAAACTAAAAGCCATGTAAAAGTTGTTTGCATTGAAAAGCTGGAGGCATGATTGTGTTCATATATTAAGTTCTTATATAATTTACAATAAAAACAATCTCAACTAAGAATTTTTCGGCACATTCCTTTTCTTCCAATCAGATTTTATTGGTATATTTTAGATATAATGATCACATTCATCACAGAGAATTTGTACCCGTATGTGATGTAACTTTTTTCCCATTCCCCAACCCTCCCTTCAATCCCTTCTCCCCTTTCCATTTACAAAAGTTTTGTTTCCAAGTTTTCTTTTTCTCATTTTTTCTTTTACTTTTCCCTTCTTTCCTCTCCCCTCTCCCCTCCCTTGTTCCCCTCCCTGTTTGAACACTTTCCTCCTCTTTCACAACATCTGCTATACACTTTGGTCCTTATTTATACTTTCAGTTTCTCACAACAGAGAACAATGTGGTATTTACACGTGTCTGATTTATTGCACTTAAGAATATGGTTTCGAGTGCATATTTATTTTAAAAAGACAGGAATAGAAAGGCTTCAAAGGACGATTTGTATGCACATTTCGGGTAGACTGTAAACCCCAGTGTTAAATCTCTCTCCATATACACAATGGAACTGTCTGCAGAACTGTGGGCAAATGTCCCACCCCACCTACACCGGTCCACTGGCCCTCAAAGGTTTGCACTTCATGTTTATTTGCCCTTTCCCTTCTGACCCTGGTACCCCATCTGATGACGCCAAGGAAAGCAATCACACGGAGCTCTCGAAAGCCTGGTAGTCCATTCCCTCTTCTGGCCAGAAATCTGTTAGTATAATTCCCACTGACTATGTTTTTTAAAAGTCACCAAAATACAAGTAGCTTAAATACCATTTAACTTTTGTTATCTTTATTATGCAACTTACTTAACCCTTTGAGATATAATTTGAGCATAATTTCATTAATATAAATTGGCTTCATATGTATACAATTCGTAAGGCACAGTTTCAGCCGGAAACCTACCAGCCACTCTCTCCGATGAATAGTAGTTGCCGATGACTTCATACTGAATGTTGACAGCTGGCATTGAGTTTGGATGAGTCACCTCCACCGTCAGCAAAACTGCCATCAATAGGTTTACCACCTGCAGGAGGGCATTTTTATCAATTACATTGATTAAAAAAAAAAAAAACAATTACATTGATTACTATCTAGAAACACTCCAGCAAAATCTCTAGACGCTGCCTTATATTTAATGTTATTTTACTTGAAGTGACAAAAACATAAAACAGCAAACAACCTGTGAGATAAAGCCTAATCACCATCCGGGAATGCTATAAAAAATTAAAACCGAGGAATCACTTTTAAAAACTTCCTGTCCGGCGGCATGTATTTATTCATATAACCATTTCAGAATCTCTGTATTTGAAGGAGCTACAGTTGATTCAATACATTTATTCCTCAGATGCCTGAGACCCTCCACAACATTAGTGGATACCAGTAACAGAGAACTCTTAAGTTTTCTCTAGACCTAGATTCAAATGCTGACAAGACTTTCAAAGTTCTGACAATGCCACTTAACCCCCTTTCTAAATAAGCACTCCTCCTCTAATACCTAAAGGCGGCTTCCAAACACTGCCTTTCTTTTTGCACAGGGGAATAGGCTGGGAATTAAACTCAAGACTTTGCGCTTGCCAGGCAGGCACTGTACCCAGCCCAAGCCTGCCTTTTGTAAAATAAGCACTTAAGTCCTTAAACCATCCCTCTACCGAGCATGTCATTCCGCCTCCTCACACATTCCTGTGCACAGGACCTAGGATGGTGGAACTCAATTAAAATGAGGTCAGATCAGGCTGGCCACAACACAACAGGATCTCAGCTTCCCCATTCACGCTAACAAGTTTTAGTCCAAGCTAGAATTGCACTGGCTTTATACAGTATTTGAATATCACGTGACAGTAACTTTAATGCACCCAATTCTTTTTCACATGTGATCTCAGTAAGCTACCACCTGTAACGTGGTTCAGAGGCCCAAGCACAGGCTTTACACATCATGTGTGAGTGAATTTCATCTTATATACATTCTTGCTCATCAGGTTTTCTGGATTTGGATTCTGACATCCTGCAGGTTTTCATTCTTTCTCCCCCTCCTTTGAATATGTGATCAGCATTTTTTTCTTTTTTTGACAAAAAAAAAGTTTAGAGATTTAATTAAAAGTAAGGACAGCAGGAGAATTACAATTTAATACTAAAGACTGTAAAATCTAAAATTATAGACTGCGAATGAGTTGCCGTTTTAAGAACTCACCTTTTCATAGAGTTGGTCACCAGGTTCAAGCAGCATTTAATCAGCATCTTTATCTAAGTCACAACCAAAAGCCAAAGCTACCACAAGCTGCCCTCTTCCCACTAATCAGCAAATCTTTTAATAAAACTGATCTGGTCCAGAAGACCATCTTGAGACTGTTAAACAGCTTCTTGAAATCCCATTACAGTAAGTGGTGAATTTTCCTGGCTCATTACGGTGGTATCGCTTTAAAAGGGAAACTGGGTATGCCTACAAGTTGTCAACAAACCCCCAGATTCCCTGGAGGCGCCATTACCTTTCAGTGGTCAGAAACAGTCCTGTCAATGATTTAATACAAAAGCTCCCACTAGGATTGGAGTTAGCCTTTCTTATCTAAGGTTCAGAGAAGTTGCTCTCTCTCTTATGTAAAAATATGAATATTTAATACCTTCAAGGAATATGAAACCCCTATCAACAAAATTTTAAATGAATTATATTACATCTCTCTTTTTGACCCTGAACAATAAAGAAAATACATGAAACTATCTTTTTACAAGTTCACGTCATTTTACATATATTCTTTGGACAAGCAGATCAAGTTTCACCATTAGGTTAGATATCTAAATAAACAATGCCCCAATATCAAAAACCAACCAGTATTTACCGGGGGTGTGCTCTACACCAAGTACACTTACACGTACCACTTCACTTATTCCTCCCAACGACTTGTGAAGTAAATACTACTAAAGCTCATTAGTATATGTGCACACTGTAATTCCAGTAAACGAATTCCTAACCAGTGTTACAGAGGTACATGGTTGGGGAATCAAACCTGACCGGACTAAGCCGTTGCAAAGATAATCTTTACAATGCTCACCCCATTCTGCAGACCTCCACATAGAGGAAGTATATTGTTTTTTTGTTTTTTTGGCGGTACTGGGGATCGAACTCAGGACCCTGCACTTGCTAGGCAGGCGCTTATTCCACTGAGCTATATTGCCAGCCCGAGGAAGTATATTGTTGTATTCTAGCAATTCATTGTGATTTATAACAAATCACTGTTGGCACCTGATCGTGCACTTTTGTCAAATCCTTTACGTGACTTTAAAACTTGCTGAATGCACCAGAGGCCTACTAGTGATATATATATATTTTGCATGAATTTTCTATTTGAGTTTGACATGTAAAATCATTTTTTAGTTTCATGGCAACTGACAGTCTTAATAGCTCAGCTAACTTGAAACTAAATCAACTGACGGGAAGAATCCGGAGTCATACCTGGTTTCTAAGATATGAAGCGTCTCAGAACCGTGTGACAATGCATAGCCTCAATGACTTCCGTCTGAGGAAAGAAACTTCCTTAAGGCTGTCAAACATCTACACTTTGCTCTTTAAAAAAGTATGGCCAGCAGGATGTCTCAAAGGCAGCACACATGGCCCCCAGTGGTGCACAGAACCTGCCGGGGACAGTTACACTGATGAGGCGGCCCCCAGGTGAAGGCTAATGTTTTGTTACACACTTCTGTTGTCTACTTTACAGTGGCATCGTGCTATTTTGGTTACTAGAGCGTTGCAGCCTATTTTGAAGCTGTGTAGTGTGATATCTCCAGCTGTGTTTTTTTTGCTCAAGACTAGTTTAAAGTTGGGCCCTTCTGTAGTTCCACTACAACTTTGGGTTTTTTTCCACTGTGAAGGGTGACACTGACATTTTAGCAGGGGAGCGCTGCACTGGTGCGTGGCGTAGGGGCATGTGGACAGTTTAACCATGCTGACTCTTCCAGGGCAGAGACATAGGGTAGCTTTCTATTTATTTGTGTCCTCTGTCATTTCTTTCATCAACACTTTACAGTTTTCGCTACAGAGGTGTTTCCCCCTCTCAGATAAATTATCCCCAGGTTTGTTTTAATAGTTCTACGAATGGGATTGCTGTCTTAATTACCCAGAGAGCTTACTACTGGGAAACAAACATGCTTTTGAGAGTTGGTTTGACATCCTGCAGCTTTACTAAATTTAAGTCTGAAAGTTTGCTAAGCCTTTAGGACTTTCAATACACTCAACTGCGTCATCTGCAAATAGGAACAACCTCACTTCCTCCTTTCCAGGTTGGAGGTACTTTATTTTTCTTTCCTAGCTGCTCTGGCTAGAACTTTGAAAACTATGTCAAATAAAAGGCATCTTTTATCTGCTCCCAATCTTGGTGGAAAAGCTTTCAGTGCACCTGTGCCCCATCCCGTATAATGTGAGCTGTGGATGTGGCCTTAAGTGCTGAGGTACTTTCCTCATATAGCTAATGTGTCGAGTTCTCACACGAAAGGGCATAGAAGTTTATCAAACATTTTCTGCACTTACTGGAAGTCATAAAACTTTGTCCTTGACACTGTCAATTTATCACTTATTGGTTTGCATATGTTTAGACATTCTTGGGATAAACCCCACCCGAACACGGTGAATGAATTCTTTTTAGTGTGGGGCTGAATTCAGTTTGCTAGTGTTTTGTTGAGGATTTCCGCATCTGTGTTGATCAGGGATTTTGGATTGTAGTTTGTTTTTTTGACACAGGGTCTCACTATGCAGTTCAGGCTGGCCTTAATCCTCCTGCCTCAGCCTCCTAAATGCTGGGACTACAGGTGTGTGCCAGCCTGCCTGGCTTGGATTATAGTTTTGTGTATCTCAATCTAGTTTTGTAAGGGAGTGATACCGTCCTTGTAGAATGAATTTGGCAGAATTCTTCTTCATCTTTTGGGAAAAGATTTGATACTACTTTTTCTTTGAATGTTTCATGGTATTCAGTAATAAATAAGCCCTCAGGTCCTGAATGCTCTTTATTGGGAGACTTTGTATTATTGATTCAATCTCATTACTTGTTGGTCTGCTCAAATTTCTTCTATCTTCATGGCTCAACTAGTTGCATATATATACAAATTTATCCTTTTTTTTAGGTTTTCCAATTTATTGGTACATAGTTGTTAATAGTTCTCTATGACCCACTGTATTTCCACAGTATTGATTACATTTCTCTCTAACCTCTGAGTTGAATCATCTCTTTGTATTAGTTTAGGCTTTGTCCATTTTATTTTTTCAAAAACCCACCTCATGATTTTGTTGCTCTTATGTATTAACTTTTCGTCTTTATTTCTGCTCTGATCTTTATTATTTCTTTCCTACCGGCTTTAGGTTTTGTTTTTAAAATATATGTTGTACTTATCTGACCTTTCTTTTTCTTTTTGAGACAGGATCTCACTAGGCAGTCCAAGCTGGCCCTGAACTCACTAAATAGCCCAGAATGGTCTTAAACTTGCAATGATCCTCTTGTCTCAGCCTCCAAAGTGCTGGGATTACAGGCGTGTGCCACCATGCAGAGCTCTCTCCTTTTTTAGTGTAGGCATTTTCTGCTAGAAGCTTCCATCTTAATATGGTATCTCACAGGTTTTAGTAAATGGTGTTTTGTATTTTCATCTGCTTCAGGACATTTTTAAACTTCTCTTTTAACTTCTGCATTGACCTGCTGGTTTTTCAGGAGATGTCATTTAATTCCCATGTACTTACATGATTTCCACTGTTCCTCCTTTCACTAATTTCTAGTTTTACTGTGCTGTGATCAGAAGTTACTTGATATGCTTTCAGTATTCGTGGCCCAACTTAAAATCTATCCTGGAAAATGGGGACCTTTAAAAATAAAAGTCATTATTCTTCAGATTCCCCACAGCATATTTTGTCCTAACCCATCAAACAGAACTTTACTTCAGGGCAGTATGATAAAAGTTTCATAGGCAGAGAACATTCTCAAGAATGTAAAAGTGTAAAAGATTAAGTGAAGAACCATCATCCTGCTAGGTGTGATGGCGCTTGCCTGTGATCCCAGCACTTGAGGCCAGGCTGAGGCAGAAAGATCACCATGAGTTGGAGGCAAGCCTGGGTTACATAGTGAGTTCAAGATCAGCCTAAACTATATAGGGAGACCCTGTCTCAAAAAAAGCCATCATCTGGAGGTGGAAAGTAGGGAGGAGAAATTCCTGGAAGGAGGAGGCCTAAAGGCTAGAAAGGAAATGAGGACGCTGACTCTCCAAAAGCCACAGAGAATGCCAGGTTCTGACAATTAAACTCCAGCCCGAAAGACAAGAGGGTGTCCCACCACAGGCTTCCAGGCAACCCAGGATGGGTTCTCTGGGAACCACAGAAACACCTACCTCTAATGACTAAGCCATGCCTGGGGACCTGTGCACTGCAGAAGATCCTAAACAACTGAAAGAAATAACCCCAACTCCAGTACTTCCTAACTTCATTTACACTGTGGTTTAGAAATAAAAGCCTGCAGCAAGTGGGCTCTGGGAACCTGGGCAGTGCCTCTAAAGTCTGTATAGACCCACTGCCCACCTGAGGGAGACACCGCCCTGACTAGAGAAATGTGCAACAGTTCAAGGGGCTCCTCCCTCCCAGTAAAGCCAGACTGACTCTGACACTTGGCTTCTGTAGGGGGTGAGTTCTTTTTTCTCTGGCCCTTCCCACCCTGAAAAACATATCCTGGCTAATAAACCTTGCTTTCCTTTCTACTGTGTCCATTCAAATCTCCGTTTTCAGAGAGGGCTGGATCTAAAGGGGATGGCAGTGAGCCCCTGCCCCCCGTCCACATTCAAAACTCCCAAGAAGTCTCAACACCCACAAAGCCAACCCAGGGGGCATCAAGGAAAGGAAATCAAAAACCACACAGATAAATAATCTGAAAGGTTAACAGTAGCAGATCAATAAGGGGCTTGGTGAATTCAAAGAGATAACTAAGCAGATAATGATCCCAATAAAACGAACAATCAGCAAGTCTACAGACAATATGAAAACAAAGCTAGGCAGGCTAGAAAAAGGGATGTAGAACGTGAATACCCAGCACAGGAAAGGATTAAGGGTGTGTAAGTAAGTACCATCAGAAATCCAGGAGATTAAAAATTCTATCAAAGTATGGGCAGCAAAGTGGACAAATGAGGCCAGCCAGTCAGATCCACAAGACAGGGCCATGGGTGGTGATCAATCAATGATACCTTAAAAACAGGATAACTTCAAAAATGGATACAACAGATGTTAAATAACCTACAGTTATCTGGAATTAGTGAAAACCACAAGACAACACAAACGGCACAAAAAACCTGTTCACTGAAATAACAGCTCTCCAGATAAAAGGAAAGTATTTAACATATAGCTAAGCAAGGCATACAGAACCCCATCCAGCCATGATGAGAAACACTTCCTAACAAATTATAGTCAAAATACTAGAAATCCCACACAAAACAGACTTAAAAAGCTGGAGAAAAGCAACAAATTTCTTATAAAGGAAACCCCACTAGAATGACAGTAGACTTCCCAACACATACCTTAAAGCTTAGAACCTGGTGAATTCAAGACCTTGAGGAAGACCTAAAGCCAATACTCCTCAAGCTCTGTAACATATTCCTAATGGCTTGGTGTACAAATGCATCTAAACACTTTTACTAGTCTTTTTATAAAGTACAAATTGACTGACTCTAGTTAGATGCTTAAATATGAATAATAACTGCCCAAAATATAAATATTAAAACTATTCATAATTTTAAAAACAGTAACGAACAACTTATGAAATTAAAAAGAAATGTATTTATAGTTGTGAATGAAGTTTATCATTAATTTTTGAAATTGTAACATAGAAATATTACAATTGCCCCATTACTGGTGTACATAATTTGTACATACAACTGCTGTACCACAAATTAACTATTAGTTTTTTTATAGTATTTTAATGTTTTCCTTCAAATCAGAACCACCTGGCACCAAGCTATGGATTATGGTGCTGTCATGAATGTGTTAATGAAATGAAAGACAAGGGGAAGGGAGGGGAAGGAAAGGGAGGAAGGAGAGAGAAGGTGTACTCAAAATGTCGTTCCTGGAAGCTAGCAGTACCTTCAAGACAATCTAACCAAAAAAGAAAACTACAGGTCAATGTCTCTAATGAACAGATACACAAATCCTCAACAAAATACTGGCAAACAGAATGCACCAATCACCAAAAAGATCATACACCAACTAAGATTCATCCCCAGGAAGAATGGATCAACATATGCAAATTAGCTGGGGATGGTGACACATGCCTGTAATCCCAGCACTGAGGAGGCTGAGGCAGGACTGCTGTGATGTCCAGGCCAGCCTGGGCTACATAAGCAAGTTCAAGGCCAGCCTGCATTACATAGTGAGACCCTGTCTCAAAAACATATGCAAATCAATAAATGTAATATATCACATAAACAGAAGTACAGGCAAAAATCACATACCAGATCATCTCAACAGATGAAGAAAAAGTCTTTGACAAAATACAACATACATTCTAAAATTAATAACTAAATTTAGTAATATCACAGGATACAAAGTCAGCACACAAAAATTAACAGCATTCCTGTATACTAATGAACTCAGAGGAATAAAATTGGAAAAAGCCATTCATAACAGCAAAGAAAAACCAAATACTTAGGAATTATCTTATCTAAGAAACTGAAAGGTTTGTACAACAAAAATTAATTCATTCTGAAAAAAGAGACTAAAGAGGACATGAGAAAAATGGAAAGATATCCCATCATCCTGGATAGGCAGATCTAATAGAGTCAAGCAGCTATATTCCCAAAAACTGGTACGTAGACTGAAGGCAGTCCACTCAAAATACCAAAAGCATTTTTCACAAATCTAGAGAAAACAAAACTAAAATTCATATGAAACCAGAGGACACCTAGAATAGCAAAAGCAATCTTAGGTAACAAAAGCAAAACATGAAGCATCACAATCCCTGACTTGAAGTTATACCACAAAGCTATGGTGATAAAAACAGCACAGTAAGCTGGGTGTGGTGGCACACACCTATAATTCCAGCACTCAAGAGACTGAGGCAGGAGGATCACCATGAGGCTAGCTTGGGCTACATGAGTAAGTTCAAGGCCAGCCTGCACTACATAGTGAGACCCTGTCTCAAAAACAAAACAAACGCTCCCTCCCCCAAAAACAGTATGGTACTGGCACAAAAACCAACCTGTGAATCAATGGAACAGAATTGTGGAAGCAAAAACAACCTCAGGCAGATACAGCTACTCTATTGGATGTTCAAGAAAGGGCCTGAAACACATACTGAAAAAACAGCCTCTTTAATAATAAATGGGGCTAGGAAAATTTTACTTATAAGCGCAAGATTTGAGTCTGGACCCATACATTTCACCATGTACTAAACTAAAATAAAAATGGATCAGGATCTAAATGTTAAAACACAAACAATCTCCTGGAAGATAAAATAGGTAAAGCAAGGACATTCTGAACAGAACTCCAAGGTCACAATAAATAATACAGAGAATCAACAAATGAGATCATACAAATTAAAAACCTCTGCATAGCAAACAACCAATACAGTGAGGAAACAACCTACAAAATAGGAAATAATATTTTCCAGCTATTCCTGACAGAGGACTAAAATCTAGAATATATAATGAACTCAAAAAATTTAGACCTCTCCCAAATAAAAGACCCAATCAAAAATTGGGCAATTACAATGAACTAACACTTGTCAGAAGTATAAACAGTCAACAAATACATGAAAAATGGTTCAACATCACTCACTATTAGAGAAATATAAATTAGAACACTAAGATTCCATCTGACTGACTCCAGAGAAAATGGCTATCATCAAGAAATGGAAGAACAGGCGATGGTACACATCTTTAATTCCAGCACTTGGGAGCCTGACGCAGGAGGATCAAGCACAGCCTGGGCTACATAGTGAGTGCAAGACCAGCCTGATAATGGCACTTTGTCACAAAAAAAAAAAGAAAAGGAAAGGAAATTGAAGAACAATAAATGCTGGTAAGGCTGAAGGGGTGGGGGGTGAGGAGAGAAACTCTTCTGTGTTGTTGGTGGGAATGTAAACTAGCACAACCACTATGGAAATCAGTAGAGATTCCTCAAAAACCTAAAAATAGAAATTCTATTTAATCCAGCTATTCCCCTAATAAGTATTGTCCCAAAAGTTAAAGCCATCATATTACAGTGATACATGCACACTCATGTTTATAGCAACACAATTCATAATAGCTAAATCTTCAAAGTGGCCTATATTTCCATCAACAGGTGAATGAATAAAGAAAATGTGGTATTTATTTGCAATGGAGTACTACTCTGCTATAATGAAGGACAAACTTCAGGCATCTGTAGGTAAAACAATGACTTTGAGACCATAATGTTAAGTGAAATAAGCCAGAATGCAAGTTCAAATATCACATGGTGTTAGGCATGGTGGGTTTCCGCAATCCCAGCACTCAGGAGGCTGAGACAGGAGGATCGTTTGGAGTTCAAGACCAGCCTGGGTTACAGAGTGGACTCAAGGCCAGCCTGAAGTGCACAGTGAGACCCTGTCTCAAGAAAAGGAAAAAAAGAAAAAAAAATTGCACGGTTTCTCTCATATGAGAAGCCACAAATAAAGAACAAAATAAAGATAAAGATAATGGGAAGCAGGGCTATCTTTTTCAAAAGGCAAGGAGAAGAAGAGATGGAGAGACAGGAGGGAAAGCAGATAAAAGAAAAAGATCTGAAAGAAAAATGAAAGATTTTGCAAATAGAAAGGGTACAAAGAGATAAAAGGAACAGGCATGGACGTCTGTCAGAGGGGTAGGGGATGACAAAAATTAAAGCGTATTATATGCATGTGTCAATTCTCTTGGGTAAATGTACTGTAAATGTAATATAAAACATCTATTTTTGGAATTATATATATTATAGTTATAATATGGATTTTGTTATTTACAATTGTGTGCAATTACAATGAGTTATTTCTGTTTTAGAAAAAAACAGTTCATTCCATGAATGCCTACTGAACACTTCAGATGTTTTAGTACATCATCTGCTACACACATTTTCTTTCCTGCAGAGGCTGGGGACTGAACCCAGAGGCTCCCGCATGCTAGGTAAATGCTCTACTGCTGAGGCACATTCCTAGTCCCAGAGGGCATCTTATGTGGGAAGAACAATGACAGATAATCATATTAAAGTCTAAGTCTATATAGGAGGTATGCAGACACTTCTCCAAGTACAGCAAGGACACCAGGCCTCTCTCTTATCAGGAGGTAAGAAGAGCTTTACCTTGAAAACATTTGAGCTAACCATTAAAAAAATTACCTATAATTTGTAAAATATTAATTGTTGAAATTGGGTGAAAAGTAAACAGGAGATTTTTATACTATTTCTTCACCTTCATATGCCAGACACTTTCCTTAATATTGAGTTTTTAGAAAGAAAATTAGAAAAGAGCATTGCACAAGGACAGTATATGCAAAAGCACTATAGACTTTAAGGAGTTGGGTGAGGAACAGAAAGGAATTAGGGAAATCTGTCTACACTTCTAGTTACCTAACAGTAGATTTGTTTACTGTTGAGAAACTCATAAAAAACTAGCACAAATGTGCACTGTGTGTCTTTTCACAATCTAATATTCCTGTAATATGCCATATAAAGGGTACTTCCTTTAGCCTGCTTTAAATATATTGAATAGTATTATTCAATATAAACACTTGAGTTAATACCTCATAAAAACTTAAAGCCGACTCACTATGTAGTTCCTGCTGATCTTGAACTCAGGGTTATCCTCCTAAATCCTGGGATTACAGGCTTGCGCCACCACACTCCAGCTCAAATTCTTTCTTGAGAAAGCAATTTTAGGAATGTAAGGATTTAAATTTAAATTCTGCTGGGTTTGGCGACCTGTAATCCCAGCACTTGGGAGGCTGAGACAGGAAAATCACTGCGAGTTGAGGTCAGCCTGGGCTACAAAGTGAGTTCAAGGGCAGCCTAAATTGCATAGTGAAAACTTGTCTCAAAACGCGCGCACACACACACACACACACACACACACACACACAAAACTAAAAATTTTCAAGCTAGGGATCCCTCTTTCAAATTGAAAATGCCAAAGCTGACACTTCAGGACTGGTGCCTCCCCACCACCTGGGCAGCTGGGGCAGGATTGCTGTATTTGAGGGCAGTCTGGGCTACAAACTGAGTTGAAGGCCAGCTTGAACAGCATAGTGGGACCCAGTCTCAAAAAGACCAAAAAACAAATGAGTAATGGTACCCCCTGGTACATCTAGTTCATTCTGGTTTTCTCAATGTCCCACAATGCCATACCTTAGTGTGCTGTGTTGCAACCACCTCCACATTAGACCACTGGAGGCCCCTGCTATTGGGCAGCAACACTCTTGTCAGATATGCGCCCCGCAGGAGGGAGGGCTGCACTTCCCAGTTCGAAAGGGCACAGAGAATGTGGTATCCACGTAAGTCTCAGCCCAGGTCCCTAAGGAAACTGTGAGCGCCCTCCCTCCCCTGACTGGAATCAGGGGTAGCACACTCACACGGGGCTGTTTCAGAGGGAGGCGACAGGCCACCCACTCCCGCCTCTGCCAACAAAACGCACTGCCCTCTGTTTTGTTCTGAGGCACTATACTAGATTGTGGTCTCAATACTGGGTCTGCTCCCAAACAGAAATTGTCTTTTAATAGTATGGAAATCACACTTTTGAAAGTCACTAGCAGTATCAATAATTCTCTTAACTTAAGAGAGTTCAATTAATTTAAGCCATCTATACCGTTCTACTAACCTGAAAAGTTCACACAAAATAGGAGTAACTTCGGCATTTAAAAGAAGCATGGAAAAAGAAAAAGGTGAACCTTTTCACATCAACAGCTTCAACTGGGGTGCAGATTTAAATTCCTCACTGCCCATTCTGTTAAGAATATTAAAGTTTTCCTCTTTGCATTTTTATTTTCCTGCTTGTAACTCCTACTCTGCCAGGCCATTGTTCTTACTTTTATAAACTAAGCCCACAGCATCAAAAAGCTGCCCGAAGCGTGGAAAAGAAATCCAGCCAGTCACATTTGGACGGCTGGAACAGGGATGGGGGTTATTTTCTTCTTGAGCAGTTAGAAGCCCTTTGTTCTGTGAGTGGAGGGAAAAATCTGAGAAGAAAGGAAAATGAAGTTTGCAGGCCCAAGCCCCGCCAAAGGATTATTTTCTGGGCCAAATAGGAGTGAAGCGAGTCTTCCCAGGGCTTGGGGGGCAGGGCTGAGTAAGAGGCTTGAGGATCCTAAAGATTTGAATTATTCATTTACAGGAATGGAAGGCAGGGCTAAGGGACAAACAAAAGAAGTTAAAGACCTTCAGCAAAAATGGGAAAAAAAAGGAAGTCAGAACTACAACTCAGCTGTCATTAACTATTATACGTTATTATAGAGCAGTTAAAACAGAGTTTTCTAAAGGAAAAACGTGATATACAGTACCAATATGATAGCTTTCTGAATACAAAAGCTTAAGAACCATGAAAATACTCTACATTCAGTACAAGCAAACGAACCTAGACATTCATGCTTTGTGACTGCTTTTCTTAAATGTACATTAAAGAAGATTAAAGAAGCAGAGCCGCCAGGAACAATGTGGATGTGGGCTGGTTCCCTTGGGGCGGGCCGGGAAACAGCATCTGCTGGACGGAGATGACTTCCGTCTGGTGTTTGTGTAAAGGGTTACTAAAGGATCCCAAGACCCTGGGTGGGGGAAACTGCACAGTATCAGTAAACCACTCCCTCCTCAAGTCATTCTGGAAGCGGCCAAGTGTACATTACGTAAAGTTCCTCAAAGCTCCAGTGAGGTCATAGTCACCCCAAAGTACCGAAAACTGCGTCACAATTTTAGAATCACAGGCAAATCGACTTCAATGTACATGGCCGCTGGAAACAATGGAAAAGAGAGCGTTGCCGGTCAACCAACACTGTTCACTTGAGACCCAGAAAGCCCGCCTGCGTGGCAGTGGGCCGGGACGCGATCCTTGCGGGAAGGGGCCACGGGCAGGGGGGGGCGGAGGGGGGCCTGCCCGGCAGTGCTGGCACAGGAGGCGCAGCCAGCGGCTCCGAGCCGCGCCACAGGGGCTTCGCCATCCACCTCACACATATTTCAACAAAACAAGCCCGGGAATCTCAACAACAAACAGGAAAACTAGGTCGTGCTGGATTTTCTCTTTCCCTTTCAGGCAAAAGAACGTCGAAATTAGGCTGGAAGTACCCTGATCCACTGCTAATTGTTTCCTTAGGGCAAAGTCTCTAGGGAGCTCGGGATAGGGAAAGAATCTTTCAGATCTCTCAAGTACGGCCCCAAAACGCAAACCGCGCGATTCCCGAAACTCCTCACAGCGGGTCCATCTCGCCCCTCCCCCGCCCGGCATTCCTGTCCTCTGGGGTCTCTCAGCCCCGGCTCGCCAAAGGTGAACCGACCGAAAACAGCCCCCCGCCCGGCACCGGCGCCCGCACATGCGCACTCCCCGCGCCGCGAGGCCCGCGCAGCTCACCATGTACCATGTCCCCAGGATGATCGTCCCGGTGCGGACATGGCAACAGCCGCAGCACCGGGTGCTGTAGAACCGCTCGCTGCGGCTCCGCTTGAAGGTCATGGACACCATCGGGAATATCGAGGCTCGATCTTGGTCTGATACTTGGGAGCTTTCTGCCCAGCGGTTAGACCTAGACGGCTCGGTCACAACCTCCAAATTCAGACGACGCGTCTTCAAACCCGCCTCCTGCCCTGGACTCTGTCAGTTCCTTTGCGCCTGCGCACTGATGCCAAGGGCCGCCCTCGCGTGACTCCGCCTATTCGTTCTTCCTCTAACTTGTACCCCACATATACCAATGGGGAGCGGGAAACTGGATAGGCCCGGCCTCTGGTTGGAAAATCCTGGACATTGACAATAGCTCCCGGCCAATCAGAAGTGCAAGTCGTCTCTGCGGGGTTAGGGAGGGCAAGGGTCAGCTCCAAGAGATGGTTTGGGTCGAGCCCAACCAGGTGGTTTAACGTGCCTAAGGGGAAGCCAGTAAGAAAGAAGAATTTAATGGAAGGGAGAAAGGAGATGTAGTAGACGGCACAAGGGGTATTCTGAGTGTTGCCTTTGGCACGCTAGTCACATGACCCTCGCGCACAGTTTGACTGTCGGCCGGCAGGGGCGGTGCCTGTGCAAAGGGCGTGGCCAAGCCGCCCTGGCGTGGTCCTTCCAGCAGCGACGGAAATCCAGGGCTCAAGGGAGGGTGAGAGGTTAGATTTCCGCCCTGCGGCTGAAGTCTCCTAAGTTGGGAGCAAAGAAATGCCATTCAACCCTGCCAGAGGCAAAAGGATTAAGGAAAGAGAAAACAAGATAAAGTAGAAGAGCTGCTTAGCTGCAACGTTTTACATACACTGAGTTTGGAAGGGAAAATTGTGTAACACTTTGGGTGTCCTCCGTGAAAACCCAGCCGTCGTTTGGCACACCCAGATTCCGATTCCGTGGGACTCCCCACCTTTGTCTTGGGGACTCCGTAGCTCTCTGTAAGTCTTGTTCTTCGGACTTCATCTCGAATCTTACCTCTGCATGGCACAAAGCCGTCTGCATCAATTTGTACTTTTATTTCGCATCCTGATTTAACAATATAGGTGGTTGCTTTAAACTCTTTTTGGAGCCAGTTCTAACATCGACTTGGATCCCTCATGAGTTTGACGGGTTCATTTTGTATTTGTTCTGAGACCTGTGACTGCCTTGAGAAATGTAACCAGAGTACACGGCAATGTGCAACTGTGGAAAATAACTGCGTCGGCGTAACAAGCAAACGCCGAACACTTAATGTTTCACAAAATATGAATATATTTACATTTTAGGAGGGTGAAGAGGGCAGAGGTCTGATTCTGTGTGGTGCAGCTGACAGATTCCAGTCTCTCGTGCATGATGAGCAAAGAATTGCAAGTGTATATCCCATGGCAGAAGAAAAGGGAACAACATATGTTGAAGATAAGGGGCAGATCCCAACAGAAAAATGGTGTCAGGCAACAGGGAAATAAAAAGTACAGCGCAGCACACAGAAAAGTCAGGCTTTTGGATTTTAAAAGAGTGCACGTCGTCCCGGGTGCCTCTCACTGGGGCTCTGGGCCTGATTTACAGCATTCATGTACAGGGTGCTGAGTCATCTCAGGGCCTTCTAGCTTGCAGGCCTGTCCCAGAATTAACTGTGATTGAATTGTATAGTGAATACCGTCCATATCTATGAACATGTAACAAGGTTCCAGTGGGGAGAAGTGATGGAGACCACTATGACGGCGCTCTGAGCAGGGTTTAATATTAACCAATTGGCTTTCTGTGTTTACTTCTGAGCTGTCTGAAGCTTAGCCACCTTGTCTGGAGATGCACTGCAGACGCCTAGTAAGTGAATCTCTATGAGTCACTGGTCCCCAGCTGAGGCCGGTATTGGTCTGTAAAGTTAGGACCCTTCAAAGGAGAAGATAAGGCCACAGTTGGGGACTTCTGGCTCCAACCTATTAACTAAAAGGGGACTGTAGCTGCAGGCTGTTCTCTCCTATAGGGAGGGCCTCCCTAGAGACAACACAGTTCTCCTAAATTAATGTGAAGTATTACTTGGAGAAGTCCTTAGAGAGAATCTCAAGTCCTGCCCAGATTCCTGCATTTTCTTCAGCATCTATCCCCGTCCTTTGTTTGAAAGCTAAATAAATACAGGCCTACAGGCCATCCAGGCAAGTTGCGATCTTAACCCAGAGAATCTTGAATTCTGTGAGAGGGCTGAACCCTCCTAGAACCTTAAAATCATTTCAATTTTCTCATTTATTTAAGCCTTCCCGTTTACTCGTTTGGAAGGTTGAGGGCCTCAACAGCCCACAATAACTAAGGGTTATTAACCGGATAGGAAATGTTACTGAAGGTCAAGCCAGCAGGTCTATTACAAAGGTGCTCTGGCCTAGAGCTGTAAAAATTTCCAGGATCTTAGTTATTTTTTTTCTGCTTCTCTCAGGCCAATGGGAGTGTTGGCCCTGGGGCGATGCCCAAATCCAAGTACGGGAGGGGAGATGACTGGGCAAAAGTGATAACTCTTCCTCTAGCATACTGAAACGCTATAGATAACGTCCAAAGTTGATTCATGAAAGCACAGCACATACATCTTTCTACTGTTTAAAAGTAGAACTATGTATATTCTAGAAGGGAAAGACAGCATTGTATCAGTCAGCTCTCGCTGGGTAATAAACCACCACAAAAATGTAGTGGCTTCAAACAATTTTTTTTTGGTATCTCGTACCTCAGGCTAAACTAAGCATTTCTTCAGGTTGTAGTCAGTCCAGCTGACTTCTGTGGTCAACTGATAAACTGAACTGAGGCTGCATGGCGTGGAATATTCACAAGTGTGGTGGCTGATTCCACATCACCTGGATGATGGCAGTGACTTATCTATCTGTCCCTTATCATCTAATAAGCTGGTAGAGGTTCTTCTGGAGAGTTGTTATTAGGTTTATGAAAAAGACCATGAAAGGGCAAGTTCAAGACACTAATGTTTTTCAAGCACTTGCTTTATATTTGTTCCATTGGACAAATAAGTCATATGGCCAAATCAACAGGATAGAAAACTAGATTCTCACCTCTTGATGTTGGGAGATGCAGAGTCTCATTGCAAGGAGAGGCAAAGAGAGGTGGGAAGAATAGGTTACTATGGTATCAAAACAAGGAGTAGGGAACTGATGGGCTGGGAGAATAGGCAGGAGTAGTGTAGGGATGGGACAGGGAAGGGAACCAGTTCTAGCGTTTTACTTTTGAAAACCATCTGTACATACTAAATTGATTAAAGTGTTATTAATTTAGAATAGAAGGGAGGAGGGGACCAACAGTGTCTGATTCCTAGGTGTATCAAGTAAGAAAAAGGTTGGATTTTGTAACCCTCCACCTTGGGTTTGAGTGAGGTTCAGCTCCAGGAGAGATGGGTGTAGATTGAGGTGAAAGTTGGAAGGGTAGGTGTGAAGGGTAAACTATTCTTACAAGAAACAAGAGTGTATAGTGAAGGAGACAAGCAGTTCTAACTAGAGGGAGATACTTGTTCTAGAATTGACCCGTGTCTGTCTGTCCATCCATCTATCCTCTATGTTTGCTCCTGTTTCACTTTGTTTTTCTAATGATTGTCGCAGTTTCATAGACATAGACTTGGTGTTTCTCCAGTTAAATTACTTGCTCATAAGTCAATGGCTTCCAAAGTGTGACCCATTGATCGCTAGGGCTCCCCCTTTCAGAGGGGTCTGTAGGTTCAGAATTATTTTCATAACTATATATTATTCACCTTTTTCACATGGACATGTGCCCTGATCCAATGAGTCTAAGTCAAACGGCTGCTATCTTAGTGTGAATCAAGATAATGGAACACCATTAACCACTATACTGTTACACAGAATCATTTTTAAATGTTAGGTTAAGAATATTCTTGGTGCCAGACACAGTGGCACACACCTGTAATCCCAGCACTCGGGAAGCTGAGCAGGAAGATCACTCTTAGTTCAAGGCCAGCCTGGGCTACATAAGTAAGCCTGGAGTACATAGTGAGACACTTTCTCAAAAACAAAACATAAAAGAGTGTTTTTGGTGAACAAAAAAGTATGTAGTCTGTGATGTTAATCTAAGAACATATCTTAATATTCTATGTAACAAAGTGGGAAGTGCACATAAGGACTTTTTCTGTACATGAAAGTACAGTGTTTATGTAGGAAAAGCGCTTCTGCTTTTGTTTGACTTGTGAACCAACTGCCTGCTTTTTTCATTTGACTTGAAAGAATGACTGTCAGCAAATAACATTTCAAACATGAACACTGGCAGTCATTTTGTGAAAATGAAAATATAAGCCTGTCTTTTGAAAGGAAAGCAAATGGAGTGTTTGTTGCCCATAATGTAATCAGAGCTTTCCAGAGGAATATTAGAAATGTCACTTGGCATGATAGCACACACCTGTAATCCCAGCACTAGACAGTGTGAAGCAGGAGGATCAACTTGAATTTGAAGCCAACTTGAGCTATATAAGTAAGTTCAAGGCCAGCCTGCACTACATAGTGAGACCCTGTCTCAAAAACACAAAAAACAAACAGAATTGTGGAAGAATTGGTATACACCACTGCAAGCTTGGCAGTAATAGTTGAAATTTGGGGGATTTTTTTGTGGGGGTTTTTTGGTTTTGACACAAAATGTTACTAAATCCCATACAGGTAAACCAGCCAGTCAAATGCAAGATAGACCAGTGGGTTTTTAATGTAACAATCTGAAAAAGTAATTGATGATTTTAGATTGAAATTGCAACTTTTTTTTTTTTTTAGACAGGGTCTCAATGTGTAGTTCAGGCTATCCTTGAGCTCACTTTGTAGTCCAGACTGGCCTTGAACTTGCAATGATCATCCTGCCTCAGCCTCCCGAGTGCTTTAATTACAGGTATGTGCCACCATACCGGCTTTGCAATTTATCTTTAAGGATTTGAATTGACTGTATTTTGGTACAGAATCAAGGGAGAATAGCAACAACTATACGAACACACTTGCGGTACTACTCACTTCTCCAGCTGCTATGCATCAGTGTGAGGCTAGATTCCTTCATGTATTCCAATCACAAAATACATCGCAACAGGATGAGAAACCAGATGTGAGAATCTAGCTGTCTTCTATCCAGCCAAATATTGAATGGATTTGCAAAATACCAAACAATGCCACCTTTCAGCTTTATTTTAAAGAGAATCATTCTATTCTAATAAACTCATAAATAATGTCACAATAGCTGGTTTAAGGATACCACACAAATGTTTTCCAAAAATAAAAAAACAAAAAAAACAAATGTTTTCCAAGTCCCAGATTCTACAGTCTCAATGAACGGTACAGTCAGAACACCCTCAGACCTTCCTCTCTTGTTATTCTGAGAAGCTATGAAAGCAGAGAGGAGGCACATGGGCTCGAGTCCCAGCTACTCAAGAGGTTGAAGCAGGAAGATAGCAAGTTTGAGGTCAGCTTGGGTCATTTAGCAGGCCATGTCTCAAAATAGTAAATGAGGAGGATCACACTGAGTCCGAGGCCAGCCTGGGATACATAGTGAGTTCAAGGCCAGCCTTAACTATGTGGGGAGACCCTGTCTTGAATGACTGACTGACTGACTGACTGAATGAATGAATGAATAGAACTGGGAACGTAAGTCAATGGTAGAGCATTCCTGGGTAAGATCGTTAGTAAAACAAAACAAGCCAAAACAAAACAATCAAGCACAGAGGAGAGGTTTCAGTGATGATCATACACTTTAGATTTTATTAATTATATTTTTATATGAAAGCAACTTGGTCACGAGAGCCAATTTTCCATTTTCTTAATGTGAACATTTTGTGGCAGTAAGAATCAAACCCAAGCCTCCGTGCCTCTGCAGATACTTTACCACGGAACTACACCCCCAGCCCCAATTCAAACTTCTTGATTAGACTAACCCACTCACAAGACTGCCCTGTTCCAACCCCTCACTGAGACTTTGACAGAGCTTACTGTCACCCTGTTTCAGGGAATACTACAAAAGATATTTTATCTCGCAAAAGGAAAGGCCACAGCTTTGCCAAGGCCTGGCAAGTGAAGTTAGGTCTTGAGGACTCAGCATGAGAGCTTCACCAAGGCCCTGGTGACAGTGATCTCAGGTGCCCGATGGCACCACTGCAGCCATACCAGCTGCACTGAGCGCCATGGGACCAGGCAGCAGGGTGCACAGCATTGGTGCTCACCATGGGTGGGGGTGCGGGGAGCATCTCTTGTGGCTGAGCCACTGGTGCTGGCCTGTGTGTGGCTCTCCCAGTGGGCAAACAGCTGGCGGGAGGAGCCGCAGGGACAGCATAGCTCCACTTCCACAGCAACGCCTACTTCCTCATCACTTTGGAACATAGTGTTCATGGAATTGTTTTCATATTTACATATAATGGATTTATCATTGTTTTGTTCTTGTTTTTGTTTTTGATTTTGTTTTGAGACAGGGTCTCGCTATGCAGTTCAGGCTGGCCTTGAGCCCACTTTGTAGCCCCAGCTGGTCGCAAACTTGCAACGCAGAAAAGTCGCTTGACCATTAAATGAGAAATGTCCATGTATATAAATAGCTACCCTAGAAAAACAAAAGCTCTTGGGTATCTTCTGCTCTGTAATTTCTAAGACTATAGCGAAGTTCTACACTTAAAAAATTTGACAACCACTAATTTCAGTCTTCTAATTGTCCCAGGGCAATGAGCACAGATATTTAGATAATGACTCTGGAGTACTAAAAGCTGCCATCAGCAAATTTCTTCTTCTTTTTTTTCTGTCTTTTTGAGACAGGGTCTCACTCTGCAGTTCAGGCTGGGCTTGAGCTCACTTTGTAGCCCAGGCTGGCCTTGAACTCACAGTGATCCTCCTGCCTTAGCCTCCCAAGTGCTGGAATTATAGGCATGCACCACCATGCCTGGCCCAAGAAAATTTCTTAACAAACAGTGAATTTAGGATTTTAAAAATTCTCAATTCTTCAAAATGCCACAAACGAGGTATTTTGTGAACAACAGAAATTGACTTCTCTTAGTTTTAGAGTCAGGGAGTATAAATCAAGGTATCATTAGCAGCCTCCCCCAGTTTTGGGTGTTGCATCCAGGGCCTCAGGTCTACTAGGAAAACTGCTCTACCACTGATCCACATCCCACGTTCAAGATACTATTACATTTGCCTAGCATGGTGGCGCACTCATGTAATACAGCACTGGGGAGGCTGAGGCAGGAAGATAGCCTGGTTGAGGGCAGTCTGGGGTACATAGTAAGCTCAAAATCAGCCTGAACTATATAGTGAGACCCTGTCTCAAAAAACAAAAACAAAACAAAAAGAAATACCATTAGCCTTTTTCTGCCTTGTGAAAATCTGTTTTCTAATTCATAGGTGGCACCTTCTTGGTGTGTCCTCACAGAGTAAAAGAAATGAGACCTCTTTTATGAGGCCTATCAGTGCCACTCATTCGGGCTCTATACTTTTATTTATTTATTAAGACAGGGCACCCTATGTAGCTGGCCCTGAATTCGAAGCAATCCTCCTGCCTCAGCCTCGAGAGCAACTGGATCATAGACAGGCACCACTATGCACAGCACTGGAAGAATTTAATTGCTAATGGTTGGCCAATTACCTTGAAGATAAAACGTATGGGGTAATTATCCTGGGGGAAATAAGTATGCACTGTGCACGTTGCAGAAATCAGCATGGAATTAAATCTTAACCTTAAGGACTTCAGGAACAAATGTGCTAGCACAGCTTCGGCATCTTCTTTTCCTTCTTTAAATCATACAAAAGCAACAGAAAACATGCACAAAAGAGTGAACTCACTTAGAAGCAGACATAACCCACAGCCTTTGAAATCTGATGGTGGCCACTAGATGCAGCTGAGCCAGGATGAAAGCCACAGCGGAGGAGGTAGCAAAGCCAAAGAGTCCAGGCAACAGCAGAGTCCAGAAAGCGGCAGGAATGGGCTTCGGTAGAGACTCACCCCGCAGAGCAAGTGTGTGGTTTCTGGGCAGTGGCTCTGACAGCCCCAGGTCTTCCTGGAAACATTGCAGAGCAGCAAGCCATTCACTCATACACAGTGAAGTGAGAAGCCACACAGACTGTTTCACCAGGGTTACTAAACATGACAAATCAGCTAATGCGCTGTTGCATTGCTCTGGCAGCTCCAGGTCCCAGATCAGAGTGTCCCTAGGGCTGGCTCCTCTTGCAGGCTATGAGGCAAGTCCACTGCATGCCGCGCCCTCCTCCCAGTGGTTTGCACCAGTCTCCCGCACACCTCAGAGTGTAGAAGTGTCTCTGTCTTCATCTGCACATGTTATTCTCTCTGTGTCCACAGTTCTCCTTTTATGAAGACACCAGTTATGTGGGATTAGGTGCCACACTAATCACCTCAGCATAAATAATGACATTGGCAGTGATCCTATTTCCAAGTAGGATTACGTTCTGAGGTACTGGCGTTAGGACTTCAACATATGAATATTTAGGGGTTGGGAACACAGTTCACCATATGGCGCTATGGATCTACGCAAGCAGTGCCCTGGTTGCTGCAGTAGCATTCAGGGCTGCTTTTGAGTCACCTCACCTCCCACACTGGAGAGGCAATTCACTGGGTGTTAGATAACTGGAGTACTTCCTCTCTACATAGTCATGTCACCCACTGGGCACAGAGCTATGCTTGTTTGATTTTTATCTTAATTGCTTTCTTCATTGCTAGGACAAATACCTAACCCATCACTTGAGGAAGGAGAGGTTTATTTTGGCTCATGGTTTGTAGAGGTTTCAGTCCATAATGCACTGGCTCCAAGGCAGGGTGGCACATGGCAGAGGAGCAACAGCTTATGGCAGGGCAGGCAGGAAGCAGAGAACCAATCAAAGGAGAGGGAAGGGGCTGGACCCTGCCAGGCCCTGCCCCCAGTGACTCACCTCCTCTAACCACACTTTACCTCCCAACATCTATATGGGTATAAACTCTTCAGTGCACTAATTGCACACCCATGATCTCATCACCTCCCAAAAGCCTCACCTAAGCTCGTAAGGTACGTGTGTGGGGGGGGATCTAGATATAAACCATTACAACTTTTGTTTCAATTTTTTCTTTCTGGAGGCAGTATCTCACTATGTAGCCCAGGCTGGCCTCAAACTTGCAGTGGTCCTCCTGCCTCAACCTCTTGAGTGATGGGATTCCAGGCATGCACCACCATTCCACCACTCCTGGCATGCTTCAATGTTTAAAAACTGCTTAATTCTTTTTTGTTGTTTTGTTTTTTGTTTTTGTCTTTTTGAGACAGGGTGTGCTGGTTTGGGGGTTTTGCAAGGGGAACAATACAGGACACATATTTTATAAGATTATTTATAATAGTCACCCAAACAATCACATACAGAGAAAGTACAGGAAATCTGCCCACATACTAATGACTAAAGAATCCAGCTGAGGGCCTGGATCCCACAGTAATATCCATATGAATACAGCTGAATACCTAAAGTCTATAATAATTCCTCCCACGAATCCAACTAGAGGCCTAGAGCCCATGACAATATCTCATGCAGGCCTGTTTCACAGATCTGGCTGGGAAGGCCCAAAGGTCAAGGGTAGAAGCTTGAAAGTCTGTGCCGGCAGGATGAAGGATCTGTGCTACCAGGCTGAGGCATCTGCACTGGAGCCAGGAACTGATGCTCAAGGTAAGGACCAGAGCTCCCCAGAAAAGTACCACAGCCATCCTCAGCAATAGTGAGGTCCTGAGCTCTTCCAGTGATGAGGAAAGCCAAGTTCCCATTAGGAAATCCAATGCAACCAGCTTCTCCAGGAGACTGGGCCGTGCACCATCTTTCCCCTCTGGAGCCAGGAAGCAATGCTCAACATGGGGATCAGAGCTCCCTCAAAGTGAATCAAAGCCATTCTCAGCAACAACAAGGTCCTAAGCTCCTCAGGCAATGGGAACAGGCAAGTTAATCAGGAAAGCCAGTATGACAAGGTCCTCCAGCAGAATCAACAGCTCCTTACAGCTTCTAACAGCACCCAGCAGCCTCTCTGCTTCTTTCCTAGTTCTGCCTCTTATGCTGCTGGCAGCAACACTCAGGTGGGCCTCCCATACCCAGCACCACAGTGGTTTAATTCAGCTGGGTGTCATAAGTTGACCACAAGTCGTCAATCCACCACACAGGGTTTCAATATGCAGTTCAGGCTGGCCTTGAACTCACTTTGTAGCCCAGGCTGGCCTTGAATTCACAGTGATCCTCCTGCCTCAGCCTCCCCAGTGCTAGGATTACAGGTTTGCACCACCATGCCTGGCTTCATTTTGATGTTTTTAATCTAGTGAAAAATAAAACACTGCCATGTTTCCAAAGTCAAGTCTACAAAACCAAGCATATTCAGAGACATCCAAGTTTTATCCCTGTCTCATCTATGCTATCCCCTTTCTCCCTCATAGGTACTGTTAAGCCTTTTAAAACTTTAATATGAGTGTATGTGTGTCCTCATATTCATAGCACTGCTAGGCACCTTGCTTTTTGTAGTTAACAGTATACTCTAGAGATTACACCATCACAATAAATGGAGATATTGCTTGTTCCTTTCTGTTTGGATAGTAGCCCGTTACGCGCATGTACACATATTGATAAAATCAGCCATAGTGATGGGATTTTGGTTCATTTCCTCACAAGGTTAGAAATAGTACTGGAATGAATATTCTTGCATACATCTTTTTTGTATCTTTGCTCCTTTTTCTCTATTATTACCAAGTGTTGAAAAATATGGTCTATGCTCCACTGGCTCAATTTCCCACTTTGATTAGAATTTGTATTTCTTTTATCCCTAATATGCCTATTCTGCACAATTTGAAACCTATTCCCGGTAGTTCTCTTTGGTGTGGGGCTTTGTCATAGCAGATATCTCTTGCTGGTTCGCTTTGAGGGTTCACAAGGGCTCACATTGCCTAGTATTGCCTGACCTTCCTGACACCCACAAGCTAAAGCAGGAAAGGGTTATCTTCACGCACAGTTTGTAGAAGTCGCAGTCCATCACTGGCTCTAAGGAAGTGCGGCATGGCAGAGGAGAGTTGCAGAGGAGAAACAGCCCGTGACAGGGCAGGCAGGAAGCGGCAGCAAGCAGCCTTCTTTCTGTCCCTTTCTATTTCATCCAGGCTACAAGCGTACTGATTGATGTCAGCTAAACCCAGGGCAGGGCTTCCCTCTTCAGTCAGTCCACTCAGCAACACCCAGAGCTATGCTAATCCAGTTAGGGGACTAATCCAGATGGCACAGCCTTAATCCACACTCACACTCCCTTAACCCACATTTACACACTCATGGTCCAGCCACCTCTGAAAAGCCCCACCTATGAGTGCACGAGGCTGTGCGTCGACATCTAGGCATAAGCCATAGCACCAGCCTTGTCTCTGCTTCCCACACTCAGTGACTGTTTCTACCCAGATCTATTGGTAATCAAAGACTGTCCTATTTGCTTGTATTTTGGGATCCACAGGAATGCTTTGCACTAGTTCTGTTGATGGTGTCAGGGGTCAGCTTCTTGGCTTTACTCATAACTTTGCCCTTAATTAGAAAAATGTCAAGTAAAGGCCAATCAAGAATACCTGTGAATGGGGCTGGGGGTATAGCTCAGTGGCATAAGTGCTTGCCTGGCAAGCGCAAGGTCCTCAGTTCGATCCCTGGTACCGGAAAAAAAAAAGAATACCTGTGAATGCTTCATATATTCCTACAAGTTTTGTCAGAAAAATTACTAAAACATTAAATCAAAATCTAGTTGTTTATTATTATTATTATTATCATCATCATTATTTGAGACAGGGTATTCCCATGTAGTTCAGCAGGCTAGCCTCGAATGCAAACTGATCCTCCTGCCTCAGCCTCCTCAGTGCTGGGCCTATAAGCATGTGCCACCATACCTGGCTAGTTTTTATTCAAATTGAGTATGATGGCACATGTGTGTAATCCGAGCACTCAAGAGGTTGAGGTAGGAGGATTGCTGTGAGTTCAAGGCTAGCCTAGGCTACATAGTGAGATCTAGTCTCAAAACGCCAAAAAAAAAAAAAAAAATCTGTGTATTGTACTTCACAGTTTAGCACAACTGTAGAAATTTGATAATACAAGTTCTGGATATGGCTGTGAGAAAAACAGTCCCTCTAACATGTTGCTAGCAGGAATGCAAACTGGTACAACAGCCCTGGCAGGCAATTTGAGAAAATACAGCCAATTTCAAATATATTCAGCAACCCAGCTTCTAGGAATTTACCTGGCAGGTGTACTGGCATCTGTGTGAGCTGGGTATGAATGTTGTTATTCATTGCAGCCCCATTGTAACAGTCAAACTCTGGAGACAATCCTGTCAGCAAGGGTTGGTTCAATAAATTCATTTAATGGAAAGAATTAATAAACTCTCTCTATATGCAGAAAAAAAGCCTGGTACAATATAATAAAATGTACAGAACAATCTATCTCTATATACCATTTCATAAAAACAAACATAAGGGGAGAATAAGCATGTCTACTCATATTTGTATATATCTGCATATGTGTATTCTGCATGCACATACAGAACAAATAAGCAGTCACTGACATAGGTTGCAGCCTGAAGTGGGAGTGTCTTGGAACCAATGGTGGGAGGGAAACTTTGCTGAGAACCTTTTATAGGGTTTTGATTATAGAACCACGTGAATATATTTCCTGATCAAAACAATGTAAAACTATCAAAAATTAAAGGGAATAGTTTTTTGTTTTGTTTTTTGAGATAATTTCTTGCTATATAGTCCAGGATGGCTTTGAATTCCCTATGTAGCCCAGACTAGTTTTAAATTTGTGATCCTCCTGCTTCAGCCTCCCTAGGGCTGGGATTACAGGCACCTGCCACCACACATGTCATGAATATACTTTTCACCAGTGTATAGGTTAGAATCAGACTCTAGATTTTTCTTTGAAAGGAGGCCAACTAAACTAAGACTACAGACTGGCTGCAATGGAGTGTGCCATTCCTCAGTTCATCATCAAAGTCAGTATGGCTTCTACAAACTTAGCATTTTAGAACCTTCGTCCAGAGAGCAGAGCCAGACTCCTCTGAGTTGAGGTAGCTTGTGCTACCACATGGGGCTGAAGAGAGATTTGGGGAGAAGTTGGTGTCATTTCGTAATCTCTTTGGATTTCCATGGCAGAATACATAGATTGGGTGACTCAGAGACAGCGGGAATCTCTTTCTCACTGTTCTCAGGCAGGGCGCTAGGAAGATGGGACCAGTCTTTGCTTCTATATCACATGACTGGGAAGCAAAGTGGGAAATGACAAGTGGTGTCAGCGCGTATCCCTTGGGGGGTGCAGCTCGTCGTTGACTAAAGACTGCGGCATGTGGTAGCGTGAGAGGAGACAGTAGCGGGTGTAGGGCAGCCTCTTCCCTGACCAGCCCTGCCTCCGGCATCTGCCCTGTCTCGCGTGCCATGGCCTCAGCCTCAGTGACCAGGACTGCACCTCCACATGTGAGCGCAGGGCCCGTGCCCGTGGTGGGCACCCACACACCTGGGCTAGTTTTATTTGGCGTCTGTATGGTCTGTTTTCCTACTCAGCTAGACAGAGCTCCTGGACGGATGGGACAGGTTTACACATCTTTTTATATGGCAAACCACCTAGTACTAAGTCCAGCTTGATAAATATTTGCTGAGGAATGGGCACTCCAGAAATGGGGGTATCGGAATGACAGATTTGGCAAACCTGATTTTGCCCAGCTTTGGCATCTGTCTTGGTTACTTTTCTCTCATTGCTGAGATAAAATACCCGATGCCCCAAATTAAGGAAGAAAAAGTTTATTTAGCTCACAGTTTGTGGAGGTTTCAGTGTATAATCAGCTGGCTCCAAGGTAGAGTGGCAGGGCACAGGGCAAAACTTCAAGGTGGCAAAAGCAGCAAGAGCAAAAAGGGGGGAACAAGCCCCTTTTCCCCTTATATGGTAAACAGACTGCCCCGACCCAGGGGGCATGTAGCATGCACGTAATCTCGGTGCCCTCCTCTTGCCCAGGCTCAGAACGAATACAGAGTAAGCACTCTGGCTCCCGGCTGACTCACACAGTTAACCTTCTAGACTTCTCAAATGGACACATGAACAACATCCCCCAGCAGTGAGGGCACGTCAGTCCTTTTCACCCCAGGGTATAGAACCGCTGAGTCAGTTAACCAAGCCTCTAGACTTCTCAAGGCCACACACTGTTACCAACCACAACAGCATCTAATTCTAGGAATAGGCATCTAGAAATTGTAAGTTCGTAGACACGGTGACCCCAGAAGCTGCGTGATGTGGCGCAGGGTGCTTTCTGCCTCTACTACCTGCGTCGGTTTCCTTCTTCCCACAAGGGTCCGGCAGTGATCAGGGATTTCACAAGCTACAGGCGCAGCTGATGCAGATACCAGAGTAGGGCTTGGATTAGTCATGGCACAACCACTGTTTACCCAGGGGAGCCAACCAGGCTCAGATTTCTCCCAGAGGCCTATGGGTTTTCTCTGCATGATTTTCCTCAAGCACAAGACCTCAAACGTATACTTGAAGGTTTGTCTTATGTAGGAGTTTGAGTAGGTAAATTATGCTTTCAGAGCCCTGCAGAGACTGCCCATCTTGCGTTAGGTCATTAGCGGGGCTCCAGAGCACCCCAGTCCCTCTCCAGCGTCATGCACCCCGCGTGACGCCGGGCTGCTTTGCCCAATTAATGGGAAACAGCAAACAGAAACAAAACACCACAGAAAACAGTGAATTGAGGAATGGAGGACTAGAGTTTTTAGTCCTAGCTTGAGGTCTAGCACTAGGGTTTAGATCTAAAATGTGCCGCCAAAGTCTCGTGTGTGCAGAGGTGGGGTTTGGGGGTTGTGAGGCCCTGAACCTGCTGTGCGGAGGAGCTGTGGCCCGTCGCCCTCACTAGGTGCAGACCGAGAAGGGCGTGTTCTCCTCCCTCCCCCTCCCTCTCCTCTATGGGTGGAGCAGCCTCCTTCCCCCAGCCGTTTCTGCCTTGGACCTGGCTCATGCCCCGTGGAAACCTCCGAAACCATAAGCCAAAACAAGCCTTTTCTCCTTGAAGCTGTGATGGTGGCAGTGAGGAAGCCGACTAGCGCAGAAGGCTGTGAACAGGCCGTACCTCTGCCCTCCCCGTTCTGTCCCTTACAGCGGAGGAACTAGGGCCTCACCGTCCTCAGGACTCCCCTCTGCAGCTGTGCCTCTCTGAGCTGAGAACGGGGTTGGGTGGGTCAGGGGAGGTCTGTGCAGAGCTGCGCAGCCGGCTGAGGGCGTAGATGACAGAGGCGGGATGTATTGTGGTTTAGATGTTGTTTGTGCTGCAAATTCGGTCCGCAGTGTGGCGGTGAAGGGGTAATAGGACTGTTAAGAGGCGAGGCTTAGGAATGGGGGTCCTGGGGGCACAGCTCTATGGGTGGGACCCTGGGGCCTCCCGGGAGAGGGATGTTGGAGAAGAGCAAGGCTGATTCTTCCACCCTCCTGCCGTAGTGCTCCCGCGCGCATGCGCTCGCTCCTGGCCTGGCGTTGCCATCTGCTGTGGGGCTTTTCCAGCACCACTGAGAAGATGGCACCATGCTTTGCTTCCAGAACTGTGAGCTAAATAAACTTCTTTTCTTTACAAACTACCCAACCTCACATTGTTTTGGGAATGGAAAGTGGGCTAGTACTGATGTCACTGTGGACAGTGGACACAGGTCTGCTTTTTCAGGATGGAAGCTGAATTTGAAGTTACTCTCATGGCAGTCCTGACGCCCTCTTGTTCCTGAACCAATGATCTCAGTCAGTGGTGGTGAACCTGTGGCACATGTGTTATTGTGTCTTTCTTTTAAGACAAAAGATGTTAATGTATGTGTTACTTTTCTCTGAACTAAAACCTCGGTATTCAGGTTTAATTGCCAAGTTGGCACTTTACAATAATAAAGTGGATTTGGGGTTGCAGTTTCGCACTTGATCTCTAAAAGGTTTGCCATCACTGATGTACATTAAAGATTAACATCTGTTCCAAGAGAAATTCAGGTTAAAACCAAAATTCCAAATGTCTGTGGTGACAGACAGCCTTTCATGTCTCCAGCCCAGGAAGGGAGCGGGCAGAAGGGATGGGCGGCCGGTGGAGACCAAGCACTGTCCCAAGAGCCATGGCTCTGGATACACTTTTAGTTCCACCTTCAATATTCAGAGCAACCTCGACTTTGTCCCTCCCACTCCTAGAGCCTCAGCTTCCCCATCAGTGCAGTAAGGGAGTGGACTAGGAAGCCCAGGACCTCCTCCAGGTCTGAGGTTTGAGGGTATTCTCCAGCAGGGCTTCCTTTCTGTACCCTCTCATGCTGCTGATTCCTTTCCCCACTCTTCTGGGTGGAAGAGCTCCGTTCTTTTCTAGCTGGTCTTGGTTAGTTCATTGGTCCAGGCCTGTCTTGGTTACTTTTCTCTCGTTGCTGAGACAAAATACCCAGTGCCCAAAATGAAGGAAGGAAAGGTTTATTTAGCTTACAGTTTGTGGAGGTTTTAGTCCATACTTGGCTGGTTTTGAGGCAGAGTGGCACATGGCAGAGGGCAAACTGTTTAGGGCAGCAGAGCACAGCAAAAACAACCAGCAAAAGGGAGGAATGGCCCCAGGAATGAAGCAGGCAGCCTTTTTTTCTCCCTTATGTATATAAACTATTCCCCCTAGGGTATAGCTGTCACACCCATAATCCCAGCAAACTATCTGCCCCAGGGCAGGTATAGCTCTCACACCCATAGTCCCAGCAATGGATCATGGATCAGTCATAAACTCTAAAAGCCACCAAATAACTGCATGAGGATTTGGGGGGACATACAGACACAAACCATAACATTCCACCCCTGGCCCCCCAAAGACTCATGCACACCCCTTTATACAAATAGCATTTAGTCCATCTGCAAGAGTTGCCAAGGTCTTAACAGTTTTAGCATTGCTAAAATGTCTAAGTCCCAAGCCTCCTCCAAGATATAAGGCAAACTCTTAGCTGTGAGCCCCTGTATAAATGAAAAGTTAAACACTTTTAGCATTTAATGGCACAAAATACACATTACCATTACAAAAGGTACAAACACAGGGATATAGAGCATTGGGACCAAAGCAAGTCTAAAATCCAGCTGGGCTAACATTATGTCCTGTAGTTTTAAATCCAGCATCTGAAGCAACATGTTTTATATTGTGAGCTCCAGAGGGCTTGCATGAGTCCACCCCTATGGCACTTTTGGTAATTATAGCTCCCACAGCTTTTCTCTTAGGCTTGCTTTGCTCCCTCTTTGCAGCTTTCTTTAGATGATCCACGTTTCTGGCTTTTTTAAACTTTTGAGGTCTCTAGGGCACCTTTTGCTTTACACTCACGGCTTCACACACTGCCCTCTCAGGGGCACACTGCCTGGCCTCCCAGGCCTTCTGAAATCTGGGTGGAAGCCTCTTTAACCTCAGAACTCTTGCATTCTCCTTGCACCTAAAGCCAGGGCCACGTGGATGTTGCCAAGGCCTGCTGCCACCTGGAGCAGTAGCCAAACCTTCCTCTCTTGTCCATAGGAGTCAAGTGTCTGGATCGCTGGGCACACTGAATCTAATGCTGAGGAGCAAATTCTCTATGCCGCCGCCATTCTGGAACATGGCACTCTTTGGCTTTCTTCTCAAGGCAAGGTCTCTCACCCTTACAGTTTTGAGGCTGCAAAGGGTGGAGACTTGCTGCTTGTGATACCCTCAGGCCATCTTTTTTATTATCTTGTTCCTTCTCAGCAACAGAGATCTCCTCAGCCTTATCTCTGCAATCCACAGCTTTACTGGAGCTTCCTTTTTGGCCAAACTCACAACATTTTAAATCATCCTGCTGGGCTCTTTGCTCTTGATTGTCAATATAAATCTAGCTAAAAGCCCCCAACAATAGCCATGCCACTGCCCCAACATTTGATTGCCTTGAAATTTCTTTTACCAGATTAACCAGTCCACTGCCACCCTTAATTTCAGTTTTAGGCAAAGTCTTTGGACAGGAGCAAAATGCAGGCAAACTTTCTGCCAAGCCATAACACACATCATCTGGAGTCCAACAACCAATGCAGTCCTTCTTCCCGACAGAAACCTTCCAAACCCAGCCTTTACCAGCAGGATTTCTATCAGCCTTCTGGTCTTCTGAGCTCTGACCAGAATCTCCCAGACATAGGAGACATCTCTGAACCTTTCCAAATTCTTCCCACAAGCCATTTCCAAAGGCTCTTGAACCACATGGTCAGGTATAGTCACAGAAACAACCCCACTTCTCTGGTACCAAATTTTGTCTTGGTTACTTTTTTCTTGTTGCTGAGACAAAATACCCAACGCCAAAATGAAGGAAGGAAAGGTTTATTTAGCTTACAGTTTGTGGAGGTTTTAGTCCATACTTGGCTGGTTTTGAGGCAGAGTGGCACATGGCAGAGGGCAAACTGTTTAGGGCAGCAGAGCACAGCAAAAACAACCAGCAAAAGGGAGGAATGGCCCCAGGAATGAAACAGGCAGCCTTTTTTTCTCCCTTATGTATATAAACTATTCCCCCTAGGGTATAGCTGTCACACCCATAATCCCAGCAAACTATCTGCCCCAGGGCAGGTATAGCTCTCACACCCATAGTCCCAGCAATGGATCATGGATCAGTCATAAACTCTAAAAGCCACCAAATAACTGCATGAGGATTTAGAGAGACATACGGACACAAACCATAACAAGGCCTGTTTCCTCAACACACACAAAGGGATTTAATGAGGAATGTCTAAGGGCTCGCCCAGCTCAGAGACTCTGCTCTCCTAGGGTTGTGTCAGAGGGGACATATGTGGTCTGTGGCATCTGTGGCCTCAACGGTGGAATTATGAGACTTCCCAAGGGAAACCTTGAAAATGGCTTAGGCCAGAAGTTACGGCTGGAATTGATTGGAATTGGTTGGGTTGGCATTTTTAACAGCTTGAGTGAGCAGTAGTCTCTTTTCAAATCATCTAGGTATTGTTGGGAAGGTATTTTGTAGATGGGATTAAAGCCCATAATCAGTTGCCTTTAAGTAAAACAGATTATTCTAGATGATCTGGTGCCCTCAATTTCTCAGTTAGAAGAAATTCTACCTACAGGCAGCAGCTTCATCCCACATGGTACATCTGCACTGTGGATTTCAGACTCACCCAAACCTGTGTGAGCCAGGTGCTTGCAATCGGCTCTTAACACTTAGCTTCCCTAGAGTCTGTCTCTCCAGTGGGACCCTTACTACTAGATCTAGTGGGTAAGAAGCACCCCGGTCTGATCTGTGTCCTCCAAATTAATTTTGGAAAATATGAAGCATGGCCCCTGAGTGCTCTGGTCCATCTACCCATAAGCTTCATAGTGAGTGTCTAACATTTTCTAACTGGGCAGAATAAATTTGCCCCTAGTCTCAGCCACATTCTAGACATGGGAAAATAGGCTCCTGACCTCTTTTGTACTTGCTGGTTTTTAATACCTCACCAAGGCTTGCTTTTAGGATTATTTTTATTGAGTTTACCTCCTATGATACTTTCAGTGGTAGAGTCTTCCAGATATATCTTAATGAAAACAAAATGTTCTGCTATCCTCAGCATTCAGTCTTACAGCACTTGCTGCACTCTAAATTCAAGACAAATAGCCAAGCTTAACCAAGTATGTGAGTCTCCAGGGGACACGAGGACCCTGTGTCTGTGAGTTGCAGCAAGCCTGCAAATGAGGATAATAAAGGGGCCCCTGAACAAGTAAAATCAAAGAACACAGAAAGAGCCTTTTGTCTTTTTGTTTTCAGGTTATCAGCTTTTAAGCATCTCCTTCATCCTGCAAATACGCACTTGCCAAACACTGGACTATAGTTTAAAAAAATAATAAACACTGCAGATTGCAGTAAGATTTGTCCCTGCTGGGTGAACAGGAGATAGGCTGGATGTGTTCACGTTTTTATCTAGTTCAGAAAACAGAATATTGTCCTCTGAAGTCTAAAAGAGTATTGAGCCCAGTACACCCTTCTGTTAGGCTTGGGAAGACTGGGAGTGCGCTGGATTGGGGAGGGAGAGAAGGCTTCCAAGCACTCAAAACAAGGATTGTCAGTGAAAGATGCATGGAGGATATCAGAGTTTTCCTGAGTCTTCTACTTCTAGAAAATTCCAGGACATGAAGTTCAGACTCATTGAACTACAGTGAATGCAAGACTGTGCAAAAGGCCCTGGCCCTTGCTGGTACGTAGTTGCAAATGAGTGCTGGACTGGCCACTGTTGTAGAGCACTTCGGTCCCACCTCAAAGGGTGCGGCTCTCCCTCTTTCCTCAATGCCCCCATTTTCCTCTGGCCACGGGCCTGTGCTGACAGCAACAGGTGTCAGCTGCTTCGGAAAGGAGATGGCTGTTACCCATCCCAGCCTCCAGCGTAGTGCCTGGGAAGCTGCCAAGGGCCTGTCTGCGCCTGGCAGGTGTGCATCTGCTCGGGCCACTGAGTGGTGAGGAGTGCCCAACTTCTCAGTTGACATCGCACTGGAACTCTGGTACTGAGCCATCTTTCCTCTGCAGTTTGAGCACAGGCAAGGAGAGTTCAGCTCTAGTTAGGGAGGGGCATTGGCCCTTGGACGTCCTTGAGTTTCTGCCCTCAAGGCTGGCAGTGAGCTCCTGCTGTGGAGCCTCTGTGGCTGGTCTCAGGGTAACCACAGCTGCTGTGTTTGGGAAACTGACTGATAGTTCAGCAAGGAGCAGTCTTGTGAGGGGACCGGGGGATGAGGTGGCAAAGTAGAGTGAAGGTTGGTGGAGGAACATACACAGTGTGAGTTTGCACTTGGGTCATATTTTGAAAAAAATATTAACATGCTTTTCTATTTCGCCTTTTTGAGTATGTGACAGATTCTGGTTGATCCCTCTGAGGCCTCATTTATAAGGAGGAAATAAAGATTGTTCTAGAAGGACTACAAAAAGTAAAAAATTAATATTCACTTTTGACATTCAAGAATTCTTTTTGTTTTTTGTTTTTGGGTTTTTTGTTGTTGTTGTTTTGGGTTTTTTTGGTACTGGGAATTTAACTCATGACCTCAGGCTTGCCAGGCAAGCACTTATGCCACTGAGCTATATCCCTAGCCTGACACTTAAGAATTCTATAGCTTTGTTGATATATAATTGAAACATAGCAAAGTGTATACCTCTTTGATGGGTTTTGACATAGGTATATGGCTATGAAATGAGCATCACAACTAGGACAATGGATGCATCTGTCACTCCTAAGAGTTTCCTTCCTTCCTCACTTGGTTCCCAGGCAACCCATATATGCTTTCTGTCACTATAGGTTAATTTTAATTTTCCAGAATCTTATATAAATGCAATCATATAGTATTTAAGCACATTTTATCATGTTTCTTTCATTCTGTACAATTCTTTGGTATTCATTTTTGTTGTTACATGAATCATTAGGTCATTTCTTTGTATTGCTGAGTAGCATTCCACAAGTGGATAGAGCATAGTTTGTTTGTCTACTTACCAGTTGCTGGACACTTGATTGTTTCCAGATTTTGACTATTGTAAATAAGGTACTGTGAGAATTTGTTCAAAAGTTTTTGTGTAGGCCTATGCTTTCGTCTCTATTGGGGAAATAAATACCTAGGCATGAAATGACAGGGTCACATTATAGGTTTGTTTTCATCTTTTTAGGAAACTATTATGCAAAGTAGTTATACCTTTTCATACTCCCCCTAGCAGAATAGATGAGATCCAGTTACTCCATATCCTCAACAACACTTAATATGACTGTCTTAGTTACTTGTTTGTTGCTGAGGCAAAATACACACAACACACACAAGTTAAAGGGGGAAAGGTATATTTTAGTTCATTGTCTGGTGACTCAGTCTATTGGCTCCAAGGCAGGGTGACATAGCAGGAGGGTTGTGGTAGAGGAGAAACAGTCCGTGGCAGTGCAGGCAGGAGGAAGCAAGCAGTGAACCTCGCTTTTCCCTTTTATTACATTCAGGCTACAAGCCTGTTGGTTGGGTCCATTTACACCCAGGGTGGGCCTTTTGCCTTCAGTAAATTCATTTAGCCACACCCAGGACTATGCTAATCTAGTCAGAGAATTGATCCAGTATCACAAACCCATGACTTAGTCACTTCCAAAAGTTTCACCCAGGATAGCACAAAGCTTTGGGGGACACATTAGATATACACCCTAACAATGGCCAGTCTGTAACTTCAGCCATGCTAGTGGATGTGAAAACGTTCATTACAATTTCAGTGTGCACCTCCCTAGTGACCAGTGACCTTCAAAGTAAGATTTGTAGCAAGACATACCTAAGCTAGCTAGCTGTTGCTTGTGGAGATGAATTTCTCAGTTGTTTTATACTGAAGTAAAATGCCCAGTGGTTAGAAAATGTGCTTGGGATGTGTGTGGTGACATATATGGAAGGTTATTCATTGCAGCATGGTTTGTGATAGCAGGAAAATGTAAAACCTAAATGTCAAATAATGGAATTTTTTTTTTTTTTTTTTGAGATAGGGTTTCTCTAGTTTAGGCTGGGCTTTAACTCATGGCAATCCTCCTGCCTCTTCCTCTCAAGTGCTGGGACTATAGATGTGTACCACCATGCCTGGCAATTAATGTAGTTCTGATGAAATGGTGTCATTCACATCTTATATATACATATGTGTGTGTGTGTGTGTGTGTGTGTGTGTGTGAATTCATACATATATATGTATATATATATGAATTCACATATATATATATATGAATTGTCTTATGTAATTCGTGGAGACTTGGCAAGTCCGCAATCTGACTGGGAGGCCCTCAGGTTAGAGTCTATGGAAGAAGTAGCAGCTGCAGTCCAAGGGTACCTAGGCTATGGATTCATAGATTGACCTGCATTGTGTTCCAATCCAAAGGCTGCCTACTGGCCAAAGTCTGTCTTGTTTGAGGAGGCTTAAATTTTGTTTTATTCTGACCTTGAAATTATTGAATGTGGTCCATCTACATTATGGAAGGTGGTCTGCTTACTCAAAGTTTACTGATTTTCAATCTTCTAATCTTACATCTGGTAATCTGAGCAACTTCATTGAAGATAACAGTATGTAATATAACAATCGCTATTAATCTCTATCATTTGGTTTGAAATCCTGTATCATTTTTAACGTCCTTGCATTGTTTTGTTTGTATTGTGCTATTGTTCCTTTTTTGTACTATTTTCCTTAAAATAAGAAAAAATGTAAATTTTATCCCCAAACACCGCATATAAATATCCAGAATAATCAAGTAAATACAGAATCTGGGCATCTATGGCCCTGACAAATTGGTGCAAAATTAGCCATCATGGGCACAGATGGAATACTGTGAATCCATTCCGATAGGAAGGACTCCAAGGTATATTATTAAATGAAAATGCCAGGTACAGAACAGCCTGTAGAATAACTGCCATTATAAACATTTTGAAAAATAATCATATATGCAGTTGTTATGGCAGCAAGATATTTCTATGGGCAAGAAAGAGTTTACTCTCAAGTGAGAAACTGAGAGGCTAGGAATAGGGAAGAAAAGAGACTTGTTTTGCTTTGTTAAAAATTTCTCTCTACCCCTTTTATAAGTTTTAAAATTTTGGGCTGTACAGAGCAACTTTGGCTTACTGTCCCAGACCTATTCTTCTCCCGATGGCGGCAGGTTATGGGCAGCCACTCTGGAGCAAAGGCTCATGGAAACGTGCAGGGCTGGTGGCCAGTGTGCTTGGAGCAGTGCGGGCAGGATCCAAGACTGCAGCCCATCCCGCATTGTGGGTGGATGACTTATGCAAGGGACCAGAGAAGATAGGTCTAGGGAGTATGAGGGTCTAGGAGAGGCAGGAGGAGCCCGGGTTCCCTACCTCCTGCTCTGTGGTCACTTCTGGGCCTGAGAATGGGGAAGATGAGTAGATGCCCAGGCCTTGAACCTCACCAAGGAAACATCTCTCTGGCTACAGACACCTTGCTATGGCCTTCTGGGACTGTGGTTTTGTACAGAGACCTCCTCCCCTCAGGGTGCCTGTAGAAGACTCCTCCCAGTGGGAAGACAGGGAACCTCTGCTTCCCTAGCTCATTAAGATTGACTCTGCAATAACCAGCTTTGCTTAAAAGACAAAACAAACAACAACGACAACAACAATGAAACCAGCATGTGTTGCAAGTCCAGGCGCCACATCTGGTAGCAGTTAATGGCATCCCTGCAGAACTCCTAACTTCTCCGGGCCTCTGACCTTTTCCCAGGCTCCTGTTGCCCCCGCTCTCCCCTACTTTCCCTGGCTCCCCTTGCTCCAGAACAACTCCATTTCCTGCTCCTCAATCCCACCCTGACCCCTCTCTTTGATAGGCATTGCCAAAGCAGGGAGCAGAGAATCCAAGCCCAGGGTTTCTGTTTGTCTTCTTGGAGTTTCTTTTCTGGGTGGGGGGCGGGGTTATGGGAATTCTTTCATAGATTTTTTTCCTGAAACTAGCATTTCATAGCCCAGGACCCAGTAAAGAGTCAACTGCTGACTTCCAATAACATGAAAGGGAAAGGTTGACAAAGGGGTTTGTCTCACTAGCCTACCTATCTTTAAAGATGTAACAGCTTTTTTTTTTAAAAAAAAAAACATAAACTGAAACTAAATTCTTATTTATTTCCTAAACTTCTTTTGGAGGCTTAGACTTGCCTTTGTGTAGCTGTGAGAAAAGTACAACCTGCGTGTTCACTTGTGTGTAGCATGTGAGGCTTCCCAGGTTGTGTCCCTGCCAGCTTCCCAGTGGTGGCTGTGTTCCTGCCCCCTCATGTGACAGAGGTGGGGTCCCCCAGTTGCCCCCATTGCCTTTCTGTGCTGTGACAGAAAGTCAGAGCGACTTGAGTGCCTTGTGACTCAGCCAGCTTCGGGTTTTTCCCAGCAGGCTGGAGCCTTGAACATTCCAGGCACTGATAACGATGTTTAGGTTGTTACTCTGAACACTGAAATAAACTGGCCCTGGCTCTGAGCCACAGTTCCTTAAGCCTCCTGTCAGCTCCATCTAACAGCCCCTCACTGCAGATGTGCCTGTCACAAAGATGAGCTGCAGCACACAGGCAGGGAGCGCCCTGAGAGAACACTTTGGCCTGACCATGTGGGATTAGCGCTTCTTTCTTGCCCTCCCATCTGGCCCTGTGCAAGAATGGTTTGGGGCACTCTCCTGGGAAATCTCCTGCCACAGCTTTTGGGGTGATTCCAGCCACGGATTCCATGCGAAGGCAGCTCCCAGAGGGAGTGTACAGCCCTATATCCAGTCAGAGCTTCCCCACTCCTGGCAAAAATAAGGGTCTGCTCTGCAGTCCTATCTGGCATACGGGCACGTGCCCCAGTCTCCAACGCAGAGGGGCGCTCTTTACATATGCAAGCCGGGAGACCCTT
>PVLD010001067.1:161571-223766 GCA_004027595.1 Dinomys branickii | reverse complement strand
TCAGTCGTTTTTGTATTAGCAGAAGTGAAGATAACTTTATATTATACAGCATCCAGTGCAAATTCCCTACTATCTTCTCTATAATTTGGTATTTCCTTTAATGTTTTTGTGTTAACTAATGTGAAGATAACTATGTAATACAACATCCAGTGCTAATTCCCTACTATATTCTGTATAACTTTGTATTTTCTGTATTGTTGATGGCTTTTCTGGTTCATATGTCTCCATTCTTTTGTCTTTAAAATAAAATTTAAAAAAAAAAGCTGCTCTAAAACAATCTTCTGTTACAAGGCAGGAGTCTCACATACCTTGTGTTTCTTGCCTTTTTTTTTTTGAGGTAGGGGTTTTTGCTATGTTGCCCAGGTTGATGATTTTGAACTTCTAGACTCAGGTGATCCTTCCTGCTTCAGCCTCCAATACCTGGGACTACAGATGTGTGCCACCATGCCTAGGTACCGTATCTCCTGACTGGGTCAAGAGCCACATCAAGCTATGCCCCAGGTGGTGTGAGTTTGTATGATGATACAGGGTGTAGTGGATTGACAATTGGTGATCAATTTATAACCCCCAGCTGAACTGAGTAAGTGTGGTGCTGGGCGTGTGAGGGCCACCTGAGGACTATTGCCAGCAGCATAAAAGGCAGAACTGGAGGAGAAGGAGGCTGTTGGGAGCAGAGAAAAGTTGTTGGAGTTGGTGGAAGCTGTTGGTTCTGTTGGAGGAGCTCGTCATGCTGGCTCTCCTGAGGAATTTGGCTGTTTCCATCCTCCGAGGAGCTCGGGGCCTTGGTGGCACTGAGGATGGCTTCAGTTCACTTTGGGGGAATTCTGGTCCTCGCTTTGAGCATCGCTTCCTGGCTCCGGAGGGGAAGATGGTGCACTGCCGGTCTCCTGGAGAAATTTGCTGCACTGCTTTCCCTGAAAGGAACTGAGCCACCTTGATCATTGGAGGAGCTCAGGACCTCACTGAGGACGGCTGTGGTACCTTTTGGGGGAGCTCTGGTTCTTCTGAGCATTGCACCCAGTGCAGATCCCTTAGCCTGCTAGCACAGATCCTTTATCCTGCTGGCACAGACTTCCTAGATTCTACCACTGATCTTTGGGCCTTCACAGGACAGATCTACGAAACAGGCCTGCATGAGATATTGTTATGGACTCTGTGCTTCCAGTTGGACTCATGGGAGGCATTATTATAAGCTCTAGGTCTTCAGTTGGACTCATGTAGAACATTATTGTGGGACCCAGGCCCTCAGCTGGATTCTTGGTCTATGTGTGTGTCCAGATTTCTTGCACTCTCTTGTATATCATCCTTTGGGTGACTATTATAAATAATTATATGTGCCCTGTATTATATATTGTTCCCCTCGCAAAATAAGCACCAAACCAACACACATGGTGACTTCCCAGCAGTGGCAAAATCGTTAGCAATGTGTTTCGCAAAACGGCCCTGCCTTAAACAAGAAGACGGGTACAGAACTCCAAAGTTCGTCTCCTCTCCTGTTGCTACCTGTGCTCCTGTGACACCACTGCAGCTGTGTTTATGGCACAGTGCAGACCTTTCTAAGAGTGGATGCAGGGAGGATGAGTGCCCTCCTCGCCTTTGCTTTTCCCCCAGGCTCACCAACCCCTGGCCCTCCCAGAACCCGCAGATGACGGTGGAGCTGACTCAATAACTGGCCACACTGACTACCGTGAGCATGCACCTTTCTGGGGTAAAAAATACTAAAGCTATAATCACATTTAATCCTTGTATGCACCCAGATATTGTGTTACAACCCAGAAGACAGAGCCATTATGTAAGTTCTTGTAAGATGGGGAAAAACCAGGTATGGTGGCATGGACCTGTTATCCCAGTACTTGAGGCTGAGGCAGAAGGGTCATGAGTTCAAGGCCAGCCTGTGTTACATAGTGAGACCCTGTGTATGAAAATATAACATTTTACGAAGGACAAAAGGGTTGGGATATAGCTGAGTGATAAAATGTTTGCCTAGAGTTGTTGGAAGCCCTAGGTCCTATGCCCAGTACACAGAGAGAGAAAGGTGAAAGTTAACTCCTGTGGGACATCCCCCTGCCCTTCCATTCCTTCCTTGTCTCAAGCCCTGCCAAGGCCCATTCTGGTGCCCTGCACACCTGCAGCTCTCCTTATGACTCCTGTGCCTGCTCCGGGCCAAGCCTCCACGGGAATATGGATGCCTCAAGCCGTGTCCCAAGACACAGCTAGGAAAGGCCCAGGCGGCTGTCGGAGCTGCCTCCTGGACCTGTCATACTGGCCAGACTTGCAGGGCCCCAGCAGCCACAATGTGAAGATGTGGACAGTGGACAGCTCAGGGAGAAACTGGGGCCGGGGGACCTGAGGGAGACACCATGGCCAGTGTGATGGTCTGGGGAGCTGATGGCCTACACGCGGGAGCCCTTCGTAGAGCCAGCCAGGGACTGTGTGGAAGTGAGCGGCCTCCACGTCCCTGGTTCCCTTGTGACTTACTGATGGCTCCATTTGTCACCAAAAAGCACCGATAAGGGCTTGGGGTGCTGGTAGGGAGATTGGGAAGGCACAGTCAGGACCACACTGAGTCGCTGGCTCTGTGCAGGGGCTGGCAGATGCCCCCTCCCTGCTGGCACAGCCTCTGAAGGCAGCGGGACAGAGAGGATGGCATCCGAGGGATGAAAAGCTTTGTTTGCCTCTGCACTACGTGAACCACTGACATGATGTACAGGGGCCCCGCTCGCTGGGGGCCTCCATTCTCCTTCCAAGGCAGCTCAGTGGCACTGTGCCTCCCTGGCAAGTGCAGGGTCCTGAGTTTGATTTCCGGTGCAAAAAATATATATATACTTATATATACTTTTTCTATGCCTGGGACATAACTTTTGAGGTGAATGTTTTCCCCATTGCTAGTCTAGTTTTCCTATTGCTAGTTGAAATAAATCTGCTTTTTTATGTAGAATGTACATGAAGAGCCGCTTTATCAATATTTTGACAAGCCTCACAGATTCTTCTTTATGCACCTGCACATAAAAATACATACTATTATAACTGGGCATGGGTGCTTGCTTATAATCCCAGCACCTGGGAGGCTGAGGCACTCAGGAAGCTGGGCTACACAATGAGTTTTCCCTTTTTTTTTGGGTGGTACCGGGGATTGAACTCAGGACCATCGTGCTTGCCAGGCAAGCTTATTCCACTGAACTATATCCCCAGTCCCAACACAGTGAGTTTGAGGCCAGCCTGAACTGTATAGCAAAATTGTCTCAATTAAAAAATATATATATGTGTATATATATATATATATATATATAATGAGATGCTGCCATGTCCATAGCTTTGTAAGCTTATTTTTTTACTTGAAAATTTAAACATATTTCCATGGCAATCAATAGATATACATCACAACTGCCAATCATTTTTTTTGAGACAAGGTTTCACTATGTAGTTCAGGCTGGCCTTGAACCCATTATGTAGCTCAGGTTGGCCTTGAACTCACAGAGATCCTCCTGCCTCAGCCTCCTGAGTGCTGGGATTACAGGTGTGCGTCATTACCAATAACTGCCAATTTTAATTGCTACAAAGCGTTGGTTTGTGGAGTGTCAGAGGCATGCTTAAACACACTGTCCCATTCCAGGAGGACCTATTTGTCAAGGTGACTTTAATTTTTCACAGACTTGGAGTACCTGGGTGATTTTCCCAGCCTGCTGCCCAGAGGGAGCAAGGTCAAGATATGGCTCAGATCATATTTCTCCCTGCAGATTTTAGAAGTGGAGGCAGAGTTCCCATTACCCTGAGACTTGTTTTCATCGCACAGAGAATGAAAAATGAATTCTTTGCTTCTTATGCAAAGGGTGTGGAAGGGCTGGTCGCTCTCCCTAGAACCCAGCAGCTAGGCTGGCTCCTTATAGCAGGGACATTTCACCAAAGTGACAGCACCCAAGGGACAAAGCTGGCCAAGAGCTACCAGATGAGCTCTGCACCCGTCGCCTGGCATGGGCTCTCCTCCCTCAGGAGCCGCAGAGTGCTCAGGCTTTTACAATTCTCAAGCCCCATTCCAAGGAGCTTTTGTGGTTTAGATCAATGTGCTTCTGGGACCAAGTGCCCTTATCATTCCCCAGTCTACATTAATTGCCTCGCTCTTACACCACTGTGACATAACGCCCTTTGTTCTGTGGCACAGTAACAACCCTTTCAGGAATCTCTCAGCGCTTTCTAATCACGACCTCAGGACAGATGGAGGAACCATGTGACAGGGATGACCAAGCTTCTCCGCGGTCACTAAGGACCGAGGCCCGTGTCTGCCTTCTATCAGAAGCCACAGGCCAGGGTTAGTCTCCTTTTCCAGCAGCGACTGCAGATGGCGGGGCGGGGAACAGGAGGCCTTTGCAGTGGAGCTCAAGGCCTCCTGCTCACTGGACTGAGAAGAGCAATGTCCAGGATTTGGCTGAGTAACAGCCCTCGTGTTTACAATCAGTCCTCAGTGGCTGGGCTCCTAGGACCAGAAACTCCATGGAATCTAAGTCATTTGAAATGGAATTCTGCAATCAGGGATTAAACTTTTTCAGCCTCCTACTATGTGCCAGTGCCAGACAGGGCGCTGGACACCAAGAACGCAAACATGAATGCGTCATTCCTCTCGGAATGCAAGTCAGGAAGAGGGGACAGATTGTAAGCGGGGGCGGGTGGTGGTGGTAGCGAAGAAGCCAAGGGCCTGTTTCTAGGGAGGACTTTGGAGCTGGGTGAGTGAAGAGCGTGCCGGAGGGCGCAGCGCAGAGGGACAGGGAGAGAGCTGCATGCAGGTGCAACGCAAACGCTTGGATTGCACAGCGGGCTGGGGCTCAGCAAACCACAAGGTCAATAGGTCCGAAGTCCAGGGTTCTCATACTGTCCCCTCTCTTGCCTATTTCTATAGGCCCTATCTACCTCTTTCTAGCCTGTCTTATTTTGGATGTTTTTTGGTCTTTGTCTTATTGCCTTAAACCTCCACTTCTCCCCAAGGGGCTGCGGATCTGAGGACTAGGGAAAGGTCACGTATCAGGGAGTGTCCCCGAAAAAAGCATGAAGATGGACTCTGCGCTTCATCATAGGGAGGCCCTCAGTCCCAAAGCCCTGCAGGAGCTGCAGGTGACAGCAGGTGGGGCAATAGGGGGTGAGAGGAAAGCCCGAGCTGCCCAGCAGCCCAGGAGGCGGCCAACACGGCAGCCAAAGTTCAGCTTTGAGCTTGAGGAGTCCGATGCAGAGCGGGCTCTGGAGAAACTGGCCATGTCTGGCCTCCTCTTTCCTCGTCTTCTCCTCCCCTGGTGTCTTGCCGGGTCCTCTCTGCTTCCCACACTGGCTCTGGCCAGCACTCTAGGCATCTCCTCAGTGAACAGTGTCCTCAAGAATCCCTCAGGGCACCTTTGCCACCTCTGCTTGACCTTTGCACCTTGAATGAACCCCTGTGGATCACCAGATGTGATGCCACAGGGCACGGATGCCCTGCATACAACAGGCAGCCAGTCAGCCCATGGGAAAAAGGCAGGGAGAGAGAACGGGGATGGAGGAAGGGACAGCAAGTAACCTGGCTGGACACTGAAACCCAAATGGATGGAGAATGAGGCTAACTACCAGAAAAGTGCTTTCTTGCATGTCTTAGCCACGGGTCCATCCTTCCTGCCTTAGACCCAATGTCAAGGCTGCAGCTGTATTCTGACCACTCAGATCCCCGTGGGCCCCGCTCCTGCCTTGACTGGGCGCGGTGCTCAGCCAGAAAGCTTGTTCCCTCCCTCTGCAGCCTGGTGAGCGAGGGGGACCTGGCGGCCAGGTGAGGGCCGGGGCTGCAGCCTGTGAGCGGCCTGAGGGGGGCGCTCCCAGTGACAGGGTGACCTCAGCCACCCCTTTCCCACACTGATACCGACCAAGGCCCGGCAGCCTCTTTCAGGCTGGGAGGTGGCGGAAAAGCGGTCACTCCTGGCTGGAGAAATGGAGCGCTGATGTGTGGATGGCTTGTGGAGTCCGAGAAGGCAAATAGGAACAACGCCGGAGGTGAGAAAGTGCCGCTGGGCTCAGGGAGTGTCTGGGAAGCCCCTTCTGCTGCAGCCTGGGGTGCAGAGGGTGTGGAGAGGTGGCTGCTGCATGAGAAGTGTGCAGCGTCTCCGGCGAGTGCAGGCTCAGGCTGCAGAATTCTCTTTAACCACAGTGAACTGGGAAGTGATGGTAAGTTTACTCAGCAGTAGCAAAGGGGATGGAAGACGCTGTGCTGCCGTGAACTAAGGCGAGCGCAGTGGGAAGAGGGGAGCACCCAGGGGCAGCGCCCCTCCGTGGAACTGGACAGCTCCTCTCCCGCATAAGCACCCGGCTCACCCAGGCACGCAGACGGAACGGACAGCAACAAGGATCGCCCAGCAGGTTCCTCACAGCTTCCCCCTCCGTCCCCAAGATGGAGTGGCGTGGCTTCACAGCCACTGCATTTCCCAGGGCCTGGTGTGTAGTGCGTGTCCCCAACACACTCAGTGAGTGAATTCCAAGTTGCTTGTGGCCTCTGTGGCCCTGCCTTTGGCACAAATCTGGGAACTCTGTCCAAGCTCAGACTCCTGCTCAGCAAACATGCTGAGCAAGGTGCAGGGTGTGTGATGTCAGCAGGGCAGTCTCCGTGTTCAAGATGACAATGTACTTCCCATCAGCCATCCGGGTACTGCGGGGAGAGCGTGGGACAGCCCCGGGCCTCTCCTCCATCAGGGGCTCTCAAGGAGAGTCCAGATGTGCTCCTCCCAGAGAGCAATCCTAGCCCAGGCTGACGTGCCAGCCTCCCAGGGGACACTGTGCCCACTGAGAAGGTCAGAGCTGATGGTGCTTAAGTGATTCCAAGATTATAATCACTCCTCCCTAACACCCCCGTACCTTGGAATGCGACACTGGCCCAGCAGCCTGACCAGAGCAGCAGTGTCTACAACAGGAAAAAATACTTAAGTGTAAGCTTCTCTGTCCTTGAGGTTATTTATGGTACTTTAGGGGTGCGTCTTTTATGCAAAGTGCCTTTCCCCCCTCTGGCATCCAATTGTCTCTGATTATGTCAAGAGGTCAGGAAGGGACACTTGCATTCCAAGTGCTGCAGAAGGAGAAATGCTGATGGCTGCTTTTCTAAATACCTACTGGCAGCCTCACCTGCTACACACAAGGGGGTGCTATTAAGAATCTCAAAACTGAAGGAAAAAAAATCTCAAAAATGGCATACCTCTGTACTTTGTCAAGTGCCTTTACAAAGCCCTTGCCCCGCTCTCTAAAAATAGAGGTCCTTTCCTGTCAGATGAGACCACAGGCCTTGCGGGCTGCTCTCCCTGCTTTAGTCGCTTCCGCCATGGCTGCGCAGGTCCCCTGTGGGGCTTACACAAGGGCACCTGCACTTCTCCGGGTGTCTGTCTTCCCCCGCGCGCCTCCTGTGACATGGCAGCTGCCCTGGCCGGTGAGCAGGGGCGGAAGGGAAACTGAGGGAGGGACAGGCCTTCGTGATTCTCGGTCACTCTGCTCTGCTCACTCACTCCTTGCCATCGGGGGAGGCGACGCCGCAAGTCTCACAGCGCCACTGTTCCAACGCCGGTGGGGGCTGGAAGCGCAGGCAGCACAGCCTGTTCACCTTCGCGGGCTCAGGAAGTAGGACCGCTAGATATTGGCATCTTCTCAGAATTCCCGACTACTCCAGGTCCCACTCACTTCCCCTAAACACTTCAGTCAGTGGCACAGAAAAACTCATGAACAAAATCTCCGAGAAAACCAAAGCCAAGCGCGGGAGAGCTTGCTTCTCCGCGTAGCGCCTCCCTGGCAAACACCCACCTCGCGGCTGTCTGGAGGAAAACACATCTCCTCATTCTAACCCATCTGTATGACGCCACGTTTATAATTTTACTAAAACAAACACAGCATCAGCAACAAAAACAGACCACCTGGACACAGCAATAAAGCAGTGCTTAGTTTTGGTTTCCCGGCCGGGTATACAGAGGCGGGGCTGGAGACCTGACCTGTGAGCAGATGCTCCTCAAACTTACTCCCCTGCCTTGTCTTCCCCTGGGCCTAAGTAACAAACAACAGACTTGACTGTAGGACAGAACTGCTCCGGGGAGATTAGCACATACTAAGTGGGAGGATAACGAGGAAGCCATAGCCTGAAGTTCTCTAACTACAGATTTGAAAAAGAAATGTGTGTTTACAGTACTCACTTTTTATTAAATGTGTAATCAATGGCTCCAGGTCGAGCAAGTTAAGGAGAAAAATGACTTTGGCTTCAATCCAATTACAATTCAAAATTCAGTTGCTTAGAACCTTAGACTGAGTCAATAAAATACAGTCTACAGTGTTACATGTCTGTTTTCCTGCACAAGGGCAAGAAACGGCAGTGATTACAGCTTCCTGCTGCAGCACTGTTCTAGGAGCTAAGCCTGTTTATTGGACTTTCGGACTTCGCACTGAGTCCCATCCTGCACGTCGGCGTGACTGAAGGAGGTTGTATCCTAGCAGCACTGTGGAAAGAAGAGTTTTGAAAAGCGACTGCAGTGTTCAACCAGAAGCAAACGCAAAATGGCTAAATAACCTTGTCTTTGACACACTCTTCCACGGGGAGACTGCAGTGTGTAAAGAACCCGAACGCACACCTCATCTAGCAGCCTACCGTGTAGGTCCTGGGAAGCAGAGAGACCTCTTTCTCTTTTCACTCCCTGCACTGTCTAGTTTGATAAGCAGCAGTTACATGAGGCTATTTAAACTTAACTGAATATTTCAATGATTTACAGAACTGCAGTAGCTAAAAGTTACACTTCAGTTAGGTCAACATTAAGTTATCTTACTACTCAATGTACCCAAACTGAGCACAAAGGAAGGTAGGTTGAATGTGTTTAATATCAGAGAAAAGGTCAACTTTTTATTTTGAAGAAATAAACTGCGAATCTTAAGAAATGATCTAACACTGGGAAAGTCACACTAGGGAGTACAGTTAACAGTGGCAATAACAGCAGCAAACATGTTCCTGTTATGTGGCAGGCATGTTCCACGGGCTTCCTGCGTGCTCGTGCTGTTTTCACTCAATCCCACGTCCACCCAGGAGGCACTGTCACAGTTTCCCATGGGGATGAGGAAGGTGACGCACCGAGAAACGGTTTGTGCAAGGTCACAAAGTCAGGCAGCACTGAGAGGTGACCCTGCTGCATGCTCCAAAGGCTGTGCCTGAGTCACAGGCTACCCTGAATGCCACTAAGTGCTGAACAAAATTAGTCCTGCCTGCCTGCCTGCATGGATGCAACCAGCCAATGTTCTTTACTACCCTTATTTCTAAATTCTGGGGGTACGCTTATTTCTTAATTTATATGCATGCCTTTTCTCTGCCTTCCTTGAATATTTTTTCTATTCATTCATTGGTATAGTTTTGAAAATATAAACACAGTTCTGCTCCACAATAACTATTTAATAGTTGATACCAAAAAGAAATGCAGTAGGTGTTATATGTACATAAAATCAGAATTCCAACACTGGGTCTAATGGACAAACTGAAATAAAAATGTTACCTTTTTCTTCATAAATATTTTCACACTCTGCACTCCTTGGATTTCTTTTTATTTTACTAATTCCTTTTCAAGTTTGTGCCAAGGGCCCCATAGCCCATGTCAAAGAATTGAAAATTTTAACTACCAAAAGGCTTTTTTTGGGAGACAGGATCTCACTATGTAGTGCAGGCTGGCCTTGAACTCACAGTGATGCTCCTGCCTGTTTCCCGAGTACTAAGATTACAGGCATGCACCACCATGCCTGGCTCAAAAGCCTATTTATTAAGAATAACAACTTGAAGTTGTCAAAAGGACCTTTCCAAATGGGTAGCTTACTAATTTGTTTCTCTTTTGAACAATTTCACCCTAAAACAGTACCAGAAACCCAAAATTCACACTGTGGTATTAGGCAGTTAAAGGATAAGAGAAGCTTTTCTGGGGCTGAGGGTATAGGTTAGCCAAGCGGCACACAGTGTATGTGCCGGGGGTGGGGGTGCTCGGCATGTATCAGACCCTGGGTTCACTCCCCAGCACCAAACCAAATGAAACCAAACCAAACCAAAGAACTTCCCCCCAGTATCGTGTCTTTGATCTTTTAGTCAACTGATAACAAAACTCTAGACTGAAGAAATCTAAATTCAGTCACTTTACAAAGCAACTAAGGACTAGAGCAGGTGACTTGCCCTAGATCACAGAGGTAATTCACCAGAGCCAAAAATGGAACCCACGCTTCCGATTCGGCCCTCCCCACACCAGGCAGGACAAGGGGCTCTGCACTGTCCTCTAACTGCTCTGGCCGTTTTCCTCAAGGCATATGTTTCCAATGCTGACACAGCGGTGCAGACTGCGCATTGTGCACAGCTGCGTAGCGTCTCGGAGGGACGTCACTCGGCAACCACCGCGGGCACACACAACTGTGACACTGCCTGGCTGCTGGCAGCAGAGCGTGTTATGCTGGGGCAACAGCTCATGAACTGACCATTCAGTGTCCCGAGTTGCCAATCACTTCTCATTCCCAGAGACCATATGACAATATCAACAATTAAAAGCCTTAAAAAAAGAACAAAAAATCTTAAAACCCTAACCGCTGAATTAAAGTAACATTCAACAGAAAAACGTAAAACACAAAGAAACTGCAATTTATTTAAAAAGGACAATCCAGAGCATGTCCCCGCTTCCCGTTCAAAGCTACGTCCAGCCCCGCCAACTGTACCACCACCTGCAATCCAGTGAGCAGCCCCAGTGGTCGGGACTCTTGATCCCAAAGCACTAAGTGGTCTCCAGTGAAGAAGGGTGAAGTTATACTTAGTATACTGTATGAGGGTAAAGAAAGCACATTAGCATGTGGTTTTCAACCAGTACTGAAAAAGAAAAAGAGAAAAGGGGTTTCCTGGCTAACCAGAAAACCGCTCCCTGAGGTTGCGTTACAAGGAAAATGCTCTTTCTAGACAGCACATCTAGCATCACGTGATTTGTTATGGAGAAACCAAACTGGTCAGAAGATCTGCTCCCTTTAATGTAAAACATTCAGTGAACTTTTCACTTTTGTAAAAAATGGAAAGCATCTCTACAACATGGTCACACGCACGCTGAAAAAAACAACAAATAAACAATCTCCAACATTCTTTTTTTTTTTTTTTGGTAGTGGGAATTGAACTCAGGACCTTGCGCTTGCCAGGCAGGAGCTTGTGCCGCTGAGCTATATCCCCATCCCCTAATCTCCAATTTTCTACGTTAACTGCTAGCTGCTCTTTGGTGAATTAAATACCAAAACAGTAAATTAAGGTTGCTTCTACACAAAGCCAGGGCTGAAATAATGCAGCCGCGGGATGCTCTAATGCTGCGAGGCTGCAGACTCCGAGATCTAGGGGTGGGGTGTGGCAGAGACACTGCCGCTCCCATCTGTGGGAGCTCAGCTTCTGTGGTCACAGATGAAGCCGCACAGACCCGGAAGAGCTCCCCAGCACCCAGCTCAGATCCCTGCCAGCGTGGGACAGCACATGATGTGTCCTGGCAGAGAAGCAGTCAAACCCCCTAGCTCCATGATCCCAATGGATGCCTATTCTTGAAAGGAGAAGAAAAAGCTCAGCAATAGAAAATGGAAAAACAATTAAACAAAAACACTGTTAAATATGAGATAAAGGATTTAGTGTAGGAAGAAATAAGGAAAAAAAATCTTTCTGGCTACGAACTTCAATTATTTCTTAACTTAAAAATTTTAAGGGGGGAAAATAACCCCACCATTTTCCTGAATGTTACATTATAGAAATCAATTTAACCTTCATAATTCCCATAAGAAAGCAAACTAGGGGCCAGGGAGCTCAATGGCACAGCGCCTGTCTGGCAAGCGTGAGGTCCTGAGTTTGATTCCCTGTACCAAAACACAAAACAAAACAAAACAAATTAAAACAAGCAAACTATCTCTGCCTCCAATGGATGTCATAAAAGTCCGCAAGGCGCTTGTCATGAGGTCAGTATCGTGTGTAGGCATTTCGCTGCTGCTGCTGCTGCTGCTGCTGTAATGGCTGCTGGGCTTGCTGCTGTTGTAGGCGCATCTGCTGAGAGTAAGGGTCTTCCAGGGATTTCACAAATATGGTAGTTCTAGGGCCAGTTTTCCATACGATGCCATTAGCATCCTTCACTGAGGATTCTACTGTGATGTTGTGTGTTCCAAGGATGGCAAAGTTCAACAGAAACTGGGTGCTGAAGTAATCGTTATGAGGCTCAACCCTCTGCTCCATCTCATTGGTCATGTTGTCAAGCGGTATCTGGAATGAAAGAATCGTTGAACACCAATAACAGCCACATTTACCCTGTGTTTACCACGAGCCAGGCCCTATTCAGAGTGCTAGTACCATTACCATTCTTGCTTTCTGGGAAGGCAGTGGGGACAGGAAGGCAATGCAGGCCCTCCAAGGCAGAGCCAGAACGTGGACTCAGGTAGCCGATCTAGAGCTACCCTCTCGACTATTCTGACCCTGCCTCTCACTTTCCGATCTAGAGCTACCCTTTCGACTATTCTGACCCTGCCTCTCACCTTCCTTGAGAAGCTGTTCCCAGAGCGTTTATCACCCCTCACAGGCTGCCTCTCTCCCATGCTGTCCATACCCCTTCTCCAAATGCCTGGCTTTCACTCATCTGTGGAGAGATGTTCTAAAGAAACAGGATCCAACCACCTGTTTTACAGTGTTTGACATCTAAGAAACTGAAAAGAACACAACAGTTAGTTAAGTTAGGTCCCTGCCTTTCTCTGTTAGCTGGTGATTCCCTCCTCCTTTAATAATTTAACTCTAGGATCTGTACATTGCTCATTCAAGGTCAACACAGACTGACGGGATCATCCACCTGTTTAGCAGACATGCATGTTTCTGTCCTTCAAAGAAAAGGATAAAATCCACTGTGTGTCCTCACCTCTACCCACAATAAAGTGTGTCAAGAGGCAGACTTACTCTGGGAGCCAATTAACAGTAATCTTACTGAATACCGGGCCAGACTGCTGTGTTTATGGGTGTGCTTGTGTGGTGTAATCATATTTAACAGTGCCTGCAGCTTTGTGGTTTTATGAGCAGTTATCATAAGGTCAGTCTTCCAGATGCATTTCCTTGTAACGTTAATGGAGTCACCAATTTTTAAGAACTACGTATGGTATGGGTGCTCTTTTCCTCTTCACCTCTAGCTTTTGTAGGGTTTTTATTCTCCTAAAAATAGGACTAGCAAAGAACTTCCTTAAGGAGCAGAACAGGCATGGGCAGTCTGATCACCTGAATGGCCCACTGCTTCCTGAGTTGCAAGCTCACTCAGTGCCATCCATGCTGCACAGCACTGATGCGATACACCCTTGATGCCACCTTCCTACCTCTAATCAGGTCCTCCTGAGAGGTAAGTCAGCAATGCGTCTAGAGTAGAGTGGATTTTTTCTCTTTTTGCCTTTTTAGACAGCTTCACTATGTAGTTCAGCCTTGTCTTGAACTCACTTTGTAGCCTAGGCGGGCCTCAAACTCACAGCAATCCTCTTGTCTCAGCATCCCGAGTACTGGGATTACAGATGGGCATCCCCACACCTGGCTAGATTTTTCTTAACAGAAGAAATTATTATATGCAAGGGACAAAGAGATTCATGGTTACCGTCATCTCCAATTCAAAGTCAGGAGAGCTGCAAACTGGGGTAAACCACATAAATTCTCATTACTATCTCCTGTGACATCTGAGATTACTCAACCCTAACAGCTGTACTTTACAGTTCACATAGCACATACTTTCATCATTCACCAAATATTTACTGAGGGGCTACATAAGGCACCATGCTTGTGCCATCGATCAAAGGAAGAAGAGAACTGAGCCAGAGCCATGTCACAGCACAGACAAAGAGCCCCAGAGAGAAATCACAAAGAGGCAGCCATGGTGGCTTGAAGCAGACCTTCCCTGGGCTTTTTAGCCTGACACTGCTGAAGATAAAAGAAATTCTGCCTTCTTGTATCTTCACTGATAACCCTACTCCCTGCCATGAGCTATTAGTTCAAACATGTCCCAAAAGCCTGGCCATGGCCTGTCAGGGCGTCCACACAGCTGCCTGTACAAAGGAGAACCTGTTCTCTTGCTCCTCTTACTGTGGACAAACCACCAAGGAACCAGAGAGGTGTCTGCAACAGCAACGCCTGTATTTCACAGGCAGTCACCAACCTACGTCCAACTAACAACATAAACTTGATTTTGACTCATACCTACTTCCTGACTTCTTCAGAGGACAAACTTCTGGGGTTACAGGCTTAAGGGAAGGTTTTACTTTATCTGACCACTGGGTGTTAACACTACACACATTGACAGTACTTCTCTAGAGAAGGAAGTTTTCAGTAGTTTAACTAAACTGGCCTCTGAGAAGGGGGTGGCCGTACTGACTGCTACATTTCGCTGGGCACCTTCTCTAGGCATCAGGGCACGCCTCCCTGCCACTTGGCTTCACAGCATGCTGGCTGAAGCTAGGCCAGAAAACTCAACCAGAGGCATCTGAGTTAGGGTTCCCCACAGCTTAGACAGCAGTCCAACTCCTACTCTGAGCTCTGCCTGGGTGCTGCATCTGTGAACTGGTTCAGGCAGGAAAAAGAAGTGTTTGACAGTCTCCTCAGATCCCAGTGTGTGTGTGTCATTTATGTAACTGTCATGAGCTTGACCACGAAAAGCAATGGAAAATGTTCATAATGATCCTGCCTCTTTGCTGAATTACCTTGTAGTCTTGTCCAGATTTACTCTGCAGTGTGGAAGAAACGTTCAGGCAGACAGACTGGATTTTGCGGAAGAGCCCTGGTTTCGATCCATGCTGCACCACTCCCTCCACCTTCAGCGCCAGCTGCTGGTTATTTTGGACAGCAATGGGCTCTGCAGGGTTCCGGGGTGATGGCGACAGAGCAAGCTGGAATGCAAACACCTGATTAATGCCAACAACCACAGGCCGCTTCCTCCCGACAAACCCCGCTCATCACTGCCACAGCCTGATGCGTGGCCACGGCACACCAGGCGATGCATCTCAGCGCCAGCTTCACACCCAGAGGCCCTCTAAGTGCCCTGCCCTTCGTGCAGGGACACAGTGACCACAGTGACCGTGGGCTGTGGTTTTGATGATAAGCCACTTCCCCTAGGGAGTGGCACTGTGTGCATTTTCACGCCCAGATACTGTCTTTTTGCTCTTGGGTAATTTACTACATTTAAATGGAAATAAATATGAAATTCTAGGATTATTTACACAATGAAGTCATCCTGATATAAAAAAGTCAATTTCCACAAATGAACCAAATAACTTTTCTTTTCCAGAGCTGGGGATTGAACCCAGAGCTCTGTGTATGCTAATGAAATACCCTTTAATCTTCCCTTACAGAAGTTCTTTAAAAAGCTGTTAAGAATCCCATAGTTTAATTATAGAAAGCTCAAGTCTTGCTAAATGAGAAGATGGGAGACACTGGAGTTTCCTAACGATGTTGAGCTGCTGAACCAGTCAACCCCGGAGCCTTCTGGCCTCTGGTCTTCTTGTCCAGATAACCGACTTTCCTGATTACTGAAGCCACTCTGAAAAGGAATGCTCTTCTCTCTGCAGGCGAAAGCTTTTGAAGGGATGTAAAAGTTTACTGAAGATATTAACTGACAGGAATAATCCAGGAAGTATGGCAGAGTGGTAATTTCTTTTTTTTCTACAAATAATTCTATTATTTGAGTCAAAAATAGCTTTTGAGTTTTGAGTGGTATGCATATTTCAAAATACCAACTATACTCATTGGCCAGCTCCCCAAAACTTGCTGTTCAAAGGCAGAAGTGTGTTGAAGGGCAGATGGATGACATTTTCCTGGCCCTGATTAAGTCTCAGTAGGATCTGAAAGGGCCACTCAGACTCAGCTCTAGCTCCTCACAGGCCATGCTGATAAAAACCACTAACTTGTTCCTGTCAGTAGGGGACAAAGGACGGGCTCCGGCCCTCAAATGCCTGTCTCACGGCACACGGCACTGACCGCTGAAAAGGGAGAAGGGTTCACTTATAACCCCACTCCTTTCCCCAAATCTCTTAATAAAGGAAGGAAAGGCATAAACTAAAGGTTATGGATTTGTAACAAAACCAAAGTTTAGATTCTGAAATGTAGCTAGTTTAATCTCCAGACATAGCCACTTTTTAAAACTGCATAACCTCAGTATTGTTCCTACTTACCTTGATGCTGGTAGACTGAAGTTTCTGGAAAAAATACCTCTGGAACGACAGGGGAACTTTCAGCAAAGCAATGATGGCATTGCAGAGGCAAGCTGTATGCTGAGGGGAAGACAAAGAAATCATTTCAAAGTCCGTCTGCAGATTCCATCAAGGGACGATCAGGACTACAAGCTCACATGGGTCATTACCCAAGTACACGCCGGCCAGGAAACGGCACGAGGGGCGGCACTGTGGATCTCTACTCTATTCCTCACAGCCGCAGGGTTTGACTTTCTCTGCAACTGTACTCGGTAAGAAATAAGAGAAGGGAGACAATCCACATTCCTTCCTGGGCAAATTTCACACTTCTATAGGCTGCAGAGCTATCCGACACATTAGTAAATAATTACTGCAGACACTCTAAAATGCGGGTTATCCGCCACATGGCAGGCAGTGTATGACAAAGAGAGTGGTAAAGATGCCAGGACAGGGCACAGTCAGCGCGGCGCCAGAACCCACGCCGGACCTCAGCCCTGAGCCAGCATGTTCTTGCTCTCCTTTCCCCTAGTGGCTAGCTCTTCGGTGGGCCCCACAGAGTGGGCAACAGCGGGAACTTACCCGGACTCAGGTTAAGGGTGACTATAGTAGCCTGCCTTTATGGAGTTCTGAAACTAACTTTATCTACCCACCTGCCTACATACCTACCTACCTACGTACCTACCTACCTACTTATTTATTTATTGAGACAGGGTCTTGCTATATAGTCCAGGCTGGCCTTGAACTTTTGGCGATCTTCTTACCTCAGCTTCCCAAGTGCTGGGACTATAGGCAGATGCCACCATGCCCAGCTTTGAAACCTCAATACAATATTTCAATCTATTTCACATATTTAACTGTATTTTGAAAACTTTAGGCCAATTGCAGAAAACGACAGTGAACCCTTTGAGTCTTACCAAAAGGCATCATGGAATTTAAGAGTTCCAAGACATTATAAAGATTACCCAGGCTGCTTTTCCACCCTGCTGATGACACAGGCCACACTGGGGAAATTGGACAAGATGGGACCAGAACCTACAATGCCTGACTCCTTAGCGATTTTTTTTCTATTTCACTAATGATTTACAAACTTAACAGAAGAATACTAATGAGGAAAAAAAAAGGAAGAAAACCACTAACATATTGTCAGAGCATTCAACTGTGGGTGAGCGAGAACCGTTCCTTCCAAGATCAGACGAGGCCAGGCACATCCTGGGTGGTATGCTGCAGACTACGTGGGAACCACTCCTGCTCTACATCCTGGCCTTCTCAGCCTTAACCGTCCCCACACCCCCAGGGCGCTGGTGTGTGACACAGAAGGCTACCCATCCTCTGACGCGCCTGCTTCTGGGCACAATGACACTAGTTGCCCAGGCTCTAAACACAGCTTGCTTAAAAAAATTTTTAAATGTACATATGTATGTTCGTTTTTTATGTGTGTGATAAGGTCTCACTATGTAGTTCAGGTTGGCCTCAAACTCGTGGTGCCTCAGCCCCCAGAGTGCTGGAATCACAGGCGTGTGCCGCCATGCCTGGCTTAAACACAGCTTTAAAAGTTGGGCATTAAGACCGAAAGCCAGAAAAAAACTTATTCAGGCAGGTAAACATTTTGTGCCCAAGGGACTCTCAGCACAGATACGAGATCTTTAACTGATATAAGCACAACACAGCTTTAAAGGCACAGGTTCTATTTCTTCAGCTTCAACAGCTACAGCAGCTCCATGCACCTTCCTGCACCAGGGAGTCCGGCAAACATGCGGGAACATCCTGCCTGTGGTGGGGCCTTTGGTGCCACAACATTGAAGCTCAGGAACATCTTCAAGGGTAAACTGAATGCATCACGAACGACTCTAAGGCAGTGATGGTGAACCTTTTGGAGCTCCCAATGATACAAACAGCCCAGTGTCACACAGCTGCCACCGGTGCCACTAGTGCTGTAGGCTTTCCCAGCAGAAAGCCCCCTTTTTGCCTTTTAAATTAGGAATAGATACAGCTGCTGCAGTGTCCCACAGGCATGTGTGGGCTGTCCTCGAGGCTGTCGACTGACTGGGGACACCGCTATAGAAGGAGATTACTATTTTTGTTTTTGATAGCAGGAATTGAACTCAGACTTTGTGCTTGCCAGGCAGGCGCTGTGCCGCTGAGCTGTATCCCCAGTCCTGTAGGAGGGTACTAGTAAGCGATCTGAAGATGGCAACCTGCACACCATGATAGCAACATAGCAAGAGGTCTAGCACACCTGCTAAACCCAATACACATTTCTCCGTCTTCGTGCGCTCTGACACGACGCTTTCCCTCCTCCCGTGGACTTCTCACAGGCCCGACGCCCGCGTTTCTCTTCCTCCTCCCGACTCCTGAGCGCCTCTGCTGTCCTAGTCCTCGGCTCTCTTCAACCTGTTTTCCACACACAGCCTCTCTTCTCCCAGGACACTCAGAGGGCGACGCTCACGGTGGCCTGTCGCACCTGTGGCCTGGCTCATCTCTGTCTTCCAACACAGGCTGCCCCAGACAGCCCCAGGCCTGTGAACAAGGTGTCAGCGGCTTCCGCCATTCTGTGTGTTCTGTCTCAGTGAAGGGCCACCCAGTTGTGCCCTCAGTCACTCAAGCTGGAAACCTACAAGTCCTGTCTTCAACCTCACGTCTAATTAAAACAAAATACCAAGCTTTGGAAATGTTACCCCAACCCCTACATATCTTTTGCAGGCATCTTCTTCTCATTCCTATGGCCATTTTATTAATTTGGCCTTAGTCTGGATTACTGCAAAAGGGTTTTTACTCTTTCTTCCTCTAATTTCAAGCTCTGAAGACATTACCTGTTATGTCTATACATATTAATATCAATGATTTCTTAACCTTATTTCCCTGACCCATTTAAAATTCAAAGAAGGCTCTCCAGTGCCTTTTGGATAAAGCCCAAACTCCCTAAGGTTATGTTCAAAGCCTTTGGTTGCCCGCTTTGCCCCCGCAGGCTGACCTGTGCTGTGGCTGGCCTGCACACACTGCCACACCACGTCACGCAGCTGCTCTTGACCATGTTCCCTGCCTGATAGTCCCCACCCAGGTTTATCTGTCTGGAAAACTCACACGCAAAACTGTCTTCTCTCTGAAGTGAACCCCACCCAATTTTACTAGTTCTCTGACATGAATATCTTCGGTTTTTCTGTGCTACTGGGGGTTGAACCAATGGCCTTCGCACTGAGATACATCCTCACTTCTTTTAAAGAAGTTTTTGAGGAAGGATCTCACCAAGTCACTCAGGCTGGTGAGAAACAGAAACTTTGGGTCCTCGTGCCTCAGCTCCCTAGAGTGCCTGGATCACAGGCAGGCACCAATAGGGCTAGCTATGAACCTCCCCATACCTACCCGAACGTTTTAGTGGTGCTGGGGACTGAGCCCAGGGCCCTGCACATCCTTGCTGAGCTCAGTTCCTCTTCCACACTGCATTGCTATCTAGTCTGGACATGTACTGTACTGTTTATAAAATCTTTCCCTGTCTGACGATGGAAGACCTTGTGTCTTTGTCTCTTTTCTGTTCCTAAGATCCAATAATAAACTTCTGAACATCCTGTGGGTGCTCACAAAGTACCAAATGTATGAAATACAATTTGGAAAGAAAGGGAAACTAACATTTATTAACTACTTATGCAGTAGGAAATGCGCTAGAAAACATGCATTATCTATTTAAACTTAATAATAATCTTTTCTTTTTGTTTTGTTTTTTGCTGTTTTGAGAAAAGGTCTCCCTCTGTAGTGTAGGCTGGCCTTGAACTCATGGTGATCCTCCCACCTCAGCCTCCCAAGTGTTGGGATCACAGGTACACGTCACCATGCTGGGTGTTTAACAGTAATCTTATGAGGTTGGCAATTCTGCGTTTTGTATAAAAGGCCATTAAATAATTTGTCTGAAGGTGCAGACCTGCTTGGTGGCAGAGCATGAGTCTGAACCGAATGGAATGAACCGAGGGCTCTTTTCTGTGTACTGTGTCTCCTGGTAGACCTCTCCTCTCCATTGTATCGAGGGGGTTCACCACTAGCAAGGTGAAGATGTTGTGTTCTCTATTTAATTTCTCAGAGTGGTGCCCAGTGAGACACGAAAACAGTCACTTCTCAGGGAGATGCATTTCCTCCACAGCCAGTCTTTGCACTCTCCCTCCACAGCCCAGCTCAGCATCGAAGAGCTGTGTCTGTATGACGCAACAAACACTGCTGACAGTTTCCCCTGGGGAGCAGTATGGCAGAGAGGACCCACCCTCACATCCAATGAAGATCTCACCCTTCTGATTTCGCAAATGCCCAACGAAGGGTGAGAGTATACAAAGAGCAGCGCAGAAGCCAGGAGAGAGCTACACAGACTGCCAGCATCTGCCGCAGGAGCAGGGGAAGAAAAACTCTCCTGGGTGCCAAGTTCAGAGGCTGCCTGCTATGGACTCAACGCCTGTCTCCAGAACCCTACGTGGAAGTCCTGATGGTTTAGGTCTGATGTCCCTCATGCCTCCTGTGCTCAGAGGAGGGGCTCTGGGAAGTGGACTGGGCCAAGGAGGCAGTGCACTCATCAGTGGACTTGCCCACGAAGGCACTTGGAGTGGCAGGCGCTGCTGAGAGGGCGGCCTGGTTACAGGTCACCGGGCCATGACTCAAGAGCTGCAGCCTCCTCCTGCTCCTCCCTGTGCCTCAGCTTCCTGGCAGTCAGGACTGGAGCAGCTTTCCTCCTGTGGCAGGCCCTTCTACCATGCTGCTCTGTCCTGGAGCCACCGGCCAGGGGCCAGAACTGCTAAAAGCCCCGAGCCCACAGGCACCTCTTCCCCTTTAAGTTGTGGGGTTGGGTACTTCATCCTAGCTGAGAAAGTGACTAAGACAGCAGGGGAAGAGAAACGCCCCTCAGTGCAAAGTTTAGAGCCTGGCTGCTAAGATGCAATGTCTGCGTCTCTTCAAATTCACATGTTGAAGCCCTGACCTCCGCTGTGATAGCAGCTGGAGGGGGGACTGCCAAGATGGGACTGGAGTCCAGTAAGCAGAGGAAAAGAGATCCTGGCGCTCTCTCTCTTCCTGCCGCATGAAGACAGAGCCAGTACTTGGCCATCTGCAAGTCAGGGAGAGAACCCTCACTCGGAACCCAATCACTGTCCAGCCTCCAGAAATACGAGCCGTGAATGTATGGTCTGCAACACATCCACCACGAGGCCATAATTCCCACGTCATTGCTGCCAGGTGGCTCTGATTTGAATGTGTATGTTCCTGACAGCTTAAACCGCTGGTGGTACATGCCTGGTGGTCCCATTGTGCGGCACAGGACAGTCAAGCTAGCAGGAGTGAGAATCCAACTCAGAGCCACCTGGCCATGCAATATACAAATTACAGCCCACTGTGCACATGTAAATATCAGACATAACAGCCCAGCCTCCCTCAGAAGTTTTTGGAAAACTCAAATTAGCCTGCATTTGGGCAAAACAATCTAATGTAAAGGCTATTTCATAGTATAATGTGGATTACTTCATGGCATTACTAATAGTATATTGAAAGTGAAAACAATGGGCTGTGGACCCACTGCTGAATATGCTTCACACCACCAGAGAGCTGTGAGCTGACCCACTGTAAGTCCCAATGCCTGGGCCTCACTTCACACAGAAGGAGTTAGCGGGTGTGCAGTAGGGCATGGGTATTGACTTGTTTTTAAACAAAGTGATTCTACTTTGTCGCCAAGGTTGAGGGTTATTCCAACTTCATTTGATTCCACGACAGTGCCACGTGGAAGTAGTACAGGGACCCTGTTCTCCAGATGAGGGTGCAGAGAAGTGAACCCAAACACATCCCACTTGCCATGTACGAGACTGGGGTGTACTTCCGACTGAGCGCCTCCACCTCCTCTAAGACGCGACTGTACACGGCCGTCATCCTCCGCTCATACTCACTGTCGGCATGCGCTGCCCCCGCGGACCCGTACTCCTGGAAACTGAAAGGAAGATCAGCAGCAGTCACTCAACTGGTTCAGCGCATTAATTCTTTCAATTCCCACATGTCAAGCACTTTCCACGTATTTTCAATTAATTTTTCAAGTAATGGATTTATTTCCATTTATAGGTAAGGAATCAGATGGAGGCCTGGAGAGGTTTATTTGCCTACACTCATGTAACTACTAAGGGGCAAGCTGGAACTTGAACCCAGGCCTGACTTCAGACGAGGTAATTTTTCAGTTGGGGACTGAACCCAGGCTTTGCACACTCTACCAACAAGCTGTATACCTAGACCTTACAATTTTGAGATGAAGTGTTGCTAAGTTGGCCAAGCTTGTGATTCTCCTGCCTCAGCCTCAGGAGCACCTGAGATTACAGGCTCAGATGATGTGATTCTTAAACACTGTTTATTAGGTAGTCTGACAGTATCTAAACTTGTTGCTACCCTGAGGCAGAGAGTAAGACATTTGAAAAGGTAATTATCAATATGTACAGGAATGTGCAGGGGTGTGCTGGTAAACAGAGCATTCTGGGAAAAGTTTAACCTAGACTTCTTCCTTTTTCCTCTATGATTTCCAACCCTCAGATTTCTTATCTCACTTTTTAAGTGACGTAAGAGAGTAACTTTTACATCTTGACTAAATTTTCAAAAGTTTTCATGAGGACTATTTAAAATGCACTGCAAGTAATTTAAATAAGCTGGGCATTAACACTGTTACTCCCTTATATCCATGAAGGCCTTCTATATACAGGACTCCTCAGCCAGGCACTTTATACAGTCTGTCATCTCATCTTCACCCCTGTTCTCAGAAGTAGGCATCATTCTCTACCTAGAGTTTATGCAGATGTGGCTCAAGGAGACCAGGTGTATTCACAGAGCAGTGGGCGATAAGGGAATCATGTTCACATCTGCCTGGCTCCAAAGCTGTTCCTGCTGGGTACCGTATTTTTAGTTCCACTAGGGTAAGAAATGAAGTTATTAAAACGGATCAGGTAAGCAGAAAAATAAAAGAGCCAAGTGGTCTAGCCTGAGAGCAGCTAGCACTTTCAAATAGATGGCAAAGGTCTTAGTATCAACCTGAAACATAATGGTGAGTCAGTACTTTAGGGTAGTGAAACTGAACATGTTTTGCAGATGGCATTTCTTTGAAAAAGCTGCTCACAGAATCCCAGGCCTCACTAGATTAGAATTATTGACAGTGAAATACATTTTCCAAAATAGACATTTCTTGTCCCAGTGACATACCTAGTTAATGACTCCTTGGACTTACTTAATTTGTACAGTTCTGCATTGTTTATAGAGCCTCACATTTTTTTTGTACAGTACACTTTGCTCATACACCTGTAATGTGTGCTGACTGTACAGCACAGTGCAGTACTGCAGTTTTATGGTCTGTAATATAACACTGCATGTAAGAGCTATCAAGTAAAAGCTGGAGTTCCCTTTGTTCTGAATACTATAATGTGCATACTAGGTACAATTTCTCATTTGTAACAAATTCATTTAACGATCTGGTCCCAGGAATGTAATTAGGTTGTTAAATGAGGTATGCCTGTAGAACACTCACTGGAAAAACAATGCAGTATTCATTTAATCAGTTTGATAATTAGTTACCAGAGCAGGGAAAAACAGTTTTAATAAAGCAGTGTCAGAAATATCTTCTGGTTTGGGAAACCAGTGCATAAAATTTTTGAGTTCCAGCTTACCTGTATTATTGACTCAGCATTTCCCAACAAAATTTACTTACATAACTTTTTCATATTAAAACAATTTCTTCCCAGTTATTTTTCCAATTCAATGTTTTGAAACTAGGAGGCAGGAGGCAAGTAGACAATGGGGAGAGAAAATTTATGTTCTATCATCAGTTATGTAACCCTGGGCAAACACTTGGAAGAGTTCTCTTTTGTTTTTCCTTCTATAATTGCTTTTCAAAAACACTATTGTGATGAGTAGGTAAAATACCACATTTAACAGTATTTTGTGTATTAACTATTACCTTGCTGATTCTGGATCCAAAATCAGGGCTTCTATTGTGTGAGATATCAGTAAACAGCTCTGCTGCTGTCTACATTAACATTAAGGTTATGTATAATCAGAAGAAATTCATTATATGCTTTACATTATCTGAATACTAAATAAGTCAAGATGAGGTTGTACTTTCAGTGAAAGTAACTGTGTTTTACCAGCTGTTTTTTTCTTTTAAAGGCTCTATGTTGTCTTTCCCAGCAATCCTCAAACTGTTCTAAGGAAGGTACTTCAGAGGCCAACTAATGTGGGAAAGTGAAACCAGCCAAGAGGCCAGTTTTTATCTGTCTTAAATCTAGGGACTCTTCGTAACAGCTTGAAACAAACAAGAAAACAACAACAAAAGATTTACCTGTAATAGTTTCTAAAGAAAGAAAGAAACAAAAAAAGCCAACGGTCTGTAGAACCTTTATTTCCATGGCTCCTAAGCTAGGGCTCAAGAGGTCAATTCCCTCGAAATGATATGCAAATTTTGTGATGTAGGTCATACCTGCATTTTTTAGTACAAAGGACTTACACATTCATTAAATTTTAATCACTAAGCCAAAATGCCAAGAACTATTGGCTGGCAAGTCCTGCAACTACTTCAAAATAATTGGATCTTTCCTCTTTCTAAAACCGATTTGAAGTTGCTATAAGATAATCTGGAGAACTTAGGGATCAAAATGGTGATAAAGCTCTGAAAAGATCATTAATAAAGGTGATGAGAAGAAGGGCTCTTAGCCCATAAGGACGGAAGCTGGGGCAAAACAACCTTTTCTGGTGGAAAATGTATTGTGCTATCTCAGCTCAAGTGAACACACCACACACCACACTCCACACCAGCAGGATTCAGCCTTTGTTTCTGGCTGTTTTTTTTTTTTGTTTTTTTTTTTTTGGCGGTACTGGGGATTGAACTCAGGACCCTGCACTTGCTAGGGAGGCGCTTATTCCACTGAGCAATATCCCCTCTGGCTGTTTGTTTTGAGATGCATTCCTGCTCCACTGCCCTGGCTAGCCTCGAACTCCTGGGCCCAAGCCATCCTCAGCCTCCTGAGTAGCTCAGATGACAGGTGAGCTGTGCCTAGACCTGCAGCTTTGGATGTTCTTCCTGGAGGCAGGGAAAGACCACTACTGAGTTACCAGTTTTTTTTTTTTCCTTAAAGCAAGACAGGCTAAAAAAGTAGAATTATTCTGCTTGTATTAAATTTTAAAGGGGAAACTACTAATTATAATAAATTTGAGGTCATCTAATATACATTCTATAAGTTACTTAGTCTACATGTAAGACTACTTTCTAAGAAAAAGAAATACCGAGGCAAGCTTAGGATACAGTTCTACATTCCTCAGTGTGGCTGAGTCAGCGTCAAAAGACGCTTGATACAGATCTCCATATCGGGAAGCAAGGGCTCTGAATTCTTCCATGGACTGTTTCATCTATGAAGAAGGAAAAATGTCATAGTGGTGACAAACATGCTACTGTTATTGCACAAACAATACAAAAACCCTGAAAACCCACCCCAAACAAAAACTCAAAGAAGCACTGAACTCTTCTATGCATTTTCCTAAACTTAAATACAATCAAAGAATGGGAAATGATTCTATAAATGTTTACATTTTAGAAATTTGTATGTTGTATATACAAATAAAAACCTTTTGTATTTTAGTTTCTTCATGTTGCACTAAAATAATTACTGCAGTTATAACCATTCCAAAGTTTCTTTAAAATGTAATTACAGTTTCTTCAGAGAGCCAGGTATGGTGGCGCACGCCTGTAATCCCAGCACTCAGGAGGCTGAGACAGGAGGATCGTTGTGAGTTTGAGACCAGCCCGGGCTACAAAGCGAGCTCAAGGCCAGCCTGAACTGCCTAGCGAGACTCTGTCTCAAAACAAAACAAAACCAGAAACATTCTCTTCGTGTAGCGCCTGCCTAGTGGCCATCAGTCACCAGATCCGCCTATGTGGAAGCCAGATGGGTGACACACCTGACACAGCATCTGCATCAAACCACTGATATTACTTTCAGAACTTTGCATTACACACCTAACTCGCATCTAACGCCTCCAACACATATACAAAACCTACAATAAAATGAACAGTAAGACGTACCTGATTGGAGATGCGACCACATCTCTGAAGGTCATTTCCTAAAGTCATGGCAATTGTAGTGGCAATTGCCGGGGGAGGGCTTGTCTTTAGGCTATTACAGGTACAGATGAGTTGTGAGAAGGCTTGGAGAAGGTCAATCCGGAGTTTCACAAATTCACACTGAAAACTTAAAGGATTCAGTGGGGTACTGGCAGCCTGGAACAAAAAAGGAATGATGGGATAGCACTCACATTTTACTCTACAAAGAAAGACACTCTTCCCCACGTCCTTTATAAAAATGTGTACTTGTCTAACATAATATCCCTCTCCACTGCGAAGGCCTGTGAAAAAATATGTAAACACTGCACTTGATGTTTACTTGTTGCTTTCAACCTCTGGAATATCTTGTTCTAATTATTAAACAGTACATATTAAAGTATTAAACAGGCCATTCTCATTGTTTTAATTTCACAGATGTGATCTGATTTGTTCTTATAGGACGTTAAGTTCCCTCTGCCCTTTTAGCTGCTACTTGCTGTTTTTAACTTATTGCCTATCCTACTCTAGAACTTTTTCATCTTGCAGAACTGAAACACCATACTCTTTCTGTCCCCACCCTTACTAAGCCTCTGGCAAGTGACCATTATTCTATTTTCTGTTGACTACTTCAAAAAAATTTTTTTGGGGGTGTTTTTATTTTTAGTTTCTGCTGTGCTGGGAACTGAACCTCCAGCTACTAAATACCTTTTACAATTTTTATTTTTAAGAAGCAGGTCACTATTTGTCACTGTATTGGGAAATTAAATGCTTAATGCTGGGGTCCCTATAAACACACTTTGGTTAAGTAAGCGAAAAGCATGGTGTGATAGTTAACTGTGGGGTCAACTTGAGTAGGAAATGACCAACTGAGTGGCCTAGTATAGTTCTGCGTGTGGCTGAACAGACCTACAGAAGAAGAAACAAAAAAGGAATGATGGGATAGTACTGAGTGGCCTAGTATAGTTCTGCATCTGGCTGAACAGACCTACAGAAGAAGGAAGACCACCTGGAGTGGGTGGCACCAACCAATAGGGTTGTAGCCTAGATGGGATAAAAAGGGAAAGGAGAAGGAAGTTTTGCTTCTACTACTTTGGGGGAGCCAGCTCAGACTCTTCAGCCTCAGGCAGGGACAATTCATGTCAGAAAGCCAAGGGGCTGCTGCTGCTTGCTTGCTGCTACAGTGTCACTTGCCTGACTACAGAACAACAATCTTTCCCAGAATAATCAAAGAGGAAGGAATTACAGCTGTCAATGCTACCCTTTAAAATGGAGAGGAGGCTGGGGGTGGAGTTCAGGAGTAGAGCATGAGCTCAGCTGGTTTGGGCAAGGCCCTGGGTTCCATTCCTAGAACCATCAAGAATAAAAAGGAAAGAAAGGGAGAATGGAAGAAGGCAAGAGGAAGGAAGGAGGGGGAATCTTCATATATTTTTATTTTAAATAGCGATCAATCACTTCTAACCCCAAAATAAAAATTATACTTTAAAAAATCATGTGCTCCACAGTAGTCTTAATTACTGTCTCTTTTACACACACACACACACACACACACACACACACACACACACAACTTTCCTTACACACACACACACACACACACACACACACTTTCCTTTGAAGCATTTCTTTTGGGTAGTACAAAATTAAAACTATTTTAAGGCCAGGCATGGTCTTGCATGCCTGTAATCTCAGCACTTGGGAGGCTAAGGCAGGACTGCCATGAGTTCAAGGCCAGCCTGAACTACACAGCAAGATCCTATCTCAAAAAACATTTTTTTTAGATATGTCAAAAAGGATATAAATAGGTACTAAAAGATTTATGGCTCTTCCTCAATATATTCAATTTTTAAAGTTAAATGACAATACTTTAAAAATGTTTAATGTTGATTATAAAGCCTCTACAGAAAAAGCCCTTTGAGAAATGCAAAGTTTTCATTTCAGGCAACAAGTTCTTACTCAGAAATACAACTGATTTCCAGGACATAAGAAATGCTAAGGGCCTCACCTCTCTGCAACTTTTTCACTTGCTTTGAAAATAAAAGCTGCAGTGGCTGACTGTTAATTTGGATATCACAGGGAGTAAAAAGTGGCACACTGGAATCCTTGATAATTACCTGTAAAGCAAGAAAGTACTGTAGCTGGGATGTAGCCCTGTGGGACAGCACTTCGCTAGTATGTGCAAGGCCCTGAGTTCAACCTCTAAAACCACAAAAATAACCATGACACTCCATTTTCTTAGAGAGCAGTTGCCAGCTGAGAGATGGGTCAGGGCAGGTTTGATGGTGGCCTGGCTGGCAATGTACTAAGAAGGAGCCTCTTTCCCCGCCACTTACCCTTTCCGCACGGCTTCAGCAATCCTCTATGTACATGGCACTCAGTACTCATGAACTCCTATCCCCTATGAGTGGTAAATAAGGGAGGGCCTAGTATATGTCCATGACCTATGCAATTACTTTGATGTTGCTAAACATATATACCAATGGGCTTCTCAAGTTGTTAAAATGAGAAAACCCAAAAAAGAGAAGGGAAAATTCCCCAATGAGTCACTGTCACCACGGCAGAATTAGGAAGACTTACTGTCAACGAAGCAATCCCTTTGTGGTAGTATTTTAAAGACTCGGCAATGCAAGACAGTGCTGAACTGTAATTCTCCTCCTGCAGCCCGGTGAGGCACTGCTCTGCGTGTGAGAACTCCTTCAAACTGTTCAGCCAGAAGTAGAAGTGTTCCGAGGCAACCTGAGTGAGCAAGCTCTGGTAGAGCTCTCTGGCCATGTCATGATTACCCTACAAAAGAAAGGCAAGGAAAAAAAAGCAGCAGAAGGAGCAGGCAGTGAGGTTCTTACATTTGAAAGAGTTGATGCAGTAGGTCAAAAACAAACCCAGGCCCTGGATAAGCTTGAATAACCATTTCTCATATTACGTAATTCTTTAGAAAATACGCTGAGCTGCTTTTATGTAACATAATGCCTAAAGTGCTCTACCAGAAACAGTTCTAAAGAGAAGATAAATGGAATGAATGATAATCCAAGTTTAGAATTTAGTCTACACTGTGGCAAGTACAGTCACACATGCTGTGTGTCATTCCGGGCGGCCCATCAGCTTGGGAGTCGCTGTGGAGGCAAACATGGGCATCGTTTAACTCTGGGGTCGGGGTGCTCCACGTGCTGTGCTGCCCTGACACTGGGGCTAGTTAGCTGCAGTAACGAAGAGCTGTCCGGTCAGTGGCTCCTCCCCCATTGGAAAACAGCACACAACTTTGAACACCAGCACTGATCACCTGGAAGAGTTATACCCAAATGACTTCTGTACTAACCAGGCTTTGTATTTTTTCTCAAAGGTAGTAAAAACTGTTATTTCTATATGGCTGAGGCAAGTACAGCGTACTAAGCCTTTCTGTTTCTACTTAAGAATCAGAAAAGGCTGAGGAGAGAAAGAAGAGCACAACACAGTGCTTCCATCAAGGAGGAAAGAAACAGTGGAGACACGGCCTGGCCCTGACAACACGGGACAAAGTTTAGCGTGCTAACAACCTACAGCCAGACAGAGCTGGGACTTCAGCCTCCTCACAGCACCAACACATACAGCAAAACATACACCACTGTTCTACTGTAGAGGCCAACAGGTCCTTTCCTTCAACATCCAGAACTCATGAGGAAAACACACTTCCATTTTTATCTGTGGTTTTGACTCTGAGTAATATTAACCACAGAATCTAGGGCATATGACCTGACACTCTCACCACCCAGTACCCAGAAGGGCAAAGCGTACCATCCTGGAGGCCTGCCTGGCAATGCGGTACACGGTCCACCCATTGGAGACACTTTCAAGCTGCTGCTTAATCACGGCCTTGACTTCAGCAGACAGTGCTTTCTGGCTGGCCACAAAAATCACTGTAGCCAAACTCACCTAACCACGAACATGTAAGAAAAACGAGAACATCATGTAATTGTACCCAGAGTCACAAAGAGCTGACCCAGAGGGACAAAATCAGTTATGGCCCATTTAAAAGAACAAAGTTTTTTTCCATTAACATTTATTTAATTCTCATTTTGAGAAGTTTCTGAGCATTCCACTGATGTAGAGCACTATTTATAAAAACAAATAATTACAAACAATGCCCATAAATAAATAATGGTATAATCATACAATGAGATACTATAAATAGTGAACTGGATAAACCAGAGATACACTTAGCGATACAGATGATTAACAAAACAAGGGGAACTGCAACTGATTACCTGTAACACTTATGTGAATTAAAAAAACCTAAAGGAATACTGCGTATTACCTTGAAACATAAACTGCTGAGATCATAAAAGTGTAACACGCATGGGGATCACAGACAGCAAATCCAGGGCAGACTGTATCAGCTGAACTGGCAATGCTCTGAAATCTGAAAGTGCATATGTTTTGGATTCCTAAGCAGTTCAGATTTTAAATTTCTGAGTTAGGGTTGCTCAACTTATAGTATAAAAATTCATAGTGTCAATTCTGTTTTGACTTCATCATGCTCCTGGTTTTAGATAAACTACTTTAACTAGATGATGTTTTATTTTGCTTTTTGAGTGAAGTCAAAAAGAGGGGCTGACTTCTTAAAATGGTCTCCCACTAGACCATATCCCGTCTCACAGCAGATGGAGACAGCCGCTCTTTACCAGAAGTTCCTGCTGCTTGTCCGTGGCTGAGCGTCCAATCACCTTGTAGAGCTCCACAAGGTCGCCAAGCATCCCATCGCCCAGCACCGGCAGCTGCATGGCAATGGCTGCCAGGCAATGGCACATGAGGACCCGTGCAGCATCCTGGGCACTGTGCAACTGCGTCAGCAAGGTCTCCACCACTGACTGGCTGAGGTGGGGCCTGCCCTTGGCCAGCTTCACCATGCAGTTGAGGGCAATCTACATGCCACAAAGAAAACAGACAAACACACTCTGAAGGAGTTTCACATGCAAAAGAAATTTTTTCATAAATTACTGAAAAAAAAAAAAAAACTACAGGCATGTTTTTTTGTAGACATAACATTTTTCTTCATGAGACACCCGTGAAACACTGAGTCCACTCAAGGCCTGTGAAGTACACTATGTTTAAGAAAACAAGTCAGAACTACACATCAAAACATTGGCTACTCATTTCAAGCCAATGAGATAAAACTATAAGGGACAATGCCAAAGAGGCAAATATATACCAAATAAAATGTTACCAAAGCCGTATTTTTGCTATTTTTCAAGAAATGTTTCTAAGGTGTGGTTTATGAACTATGCCAGCAAATCCCTGGTTGGGGATAAAACAGCTGCCCCTCACATCTCAAACTCATGAATTAGCATTTGTGTGCATGTATGTGGAGGTTCTTGAGAATCAGTTTTCAAAAGAGGTCCTTGGTGACTCTAAGCACACCGAAGTGAGGCCAGGTCTCTACTTTTCTCTTATTTCTCAGCTGAAATCTAAAACCAAGATGGCTTAAGAGCTTCTCCTTCTCAGGTTGAGGTACTGAGATAGTATTTCCCACCAACAAAACCAGAAGCATGGAAATCTTGTCACTTTTTAATGGCTAGCGGATTCCTCTGTCAAGTCTCTAATATCTACTGTTAGCTTCATTCTTCTACCATAAACAAAGTCTCTATTTTTTATTTATTTTATTTATTTATTTTTTTTGGTCTTTTTGAAACAGGGTCTCCCTATGCTGTTTAGGCTGGCCTTGAGCTCACTTTGTAGCCCAGGCTGGTCTCAAACTGTCAACAATCCTCCTGCTTCAGCCTCTCGAGTGCTGGGATTACAGGTGTACGCCACCACGCTCAGCTCCCTAATTCTAGTCCTTTGAGAAGATGCGCACATCAATCCATCCTTTATACCACAGCCATGCAGCCCTCAGCGTGGCCTCTGGGGCTTGTGATAAACCGCAGTCTGACAGACAAAGGGCCTAAGTTTACGTTGCCCTTTATTAGCAAACTGGCTTTGAACAAGTTACACGTATACAGCTTTAACAATTTGGCACATTAATGCACACTAACAAATAATAGTTATAACAAAAGTTACAGCATATTTATTATTTTAAAATTCTAGTATTTCCTCACTACCACTACCTACGGAATGCGGAATCAAGCGTGTTCCTTAGCATATTTGACATACTCATGATTGAGCTGTGTAACTACTTTTTCAATCTCCTATAACATCATCCAGCCACAGTGGTCTACTCACTGTCCTTCCAACATAACAGGTATGTTTCTGCTTTAAGGCTTTTGTAACAGAGGTCCTTTGTGCTTGAGCAATCTTTCCTACTTACTGAAATTCTCATCCATCTCTCAAGGTGCCACTCATAACACCCACTTGTTGCATCTTCCCCAAGACCCTTAGCTCACATCAGCCCCTCCAACTGTCCACTCATTATAAGTGCACCTTTGTTTACATCACAGAGAATGCTCGGCATCCTGCTTGGTATTCTTTTTTTTTTTTTTTTGCGGTACTGGGGATCGAACTCAGGACCCTGCGCTTGCTAGGCAAGCGCTTATTCCACTGAGCTATATCCCCAGCCCCTGCTTGGTATTCTTTACATAAATGTCAGTACCCTACTCCAGACAGAAAGCTCCTCTAACTCAGGAACTTTTAAAATTACCACACATGTCCCCAAGTCAAGTCTAGTGTTGTACTAAAATCTAGCATTATTAGTAAGAGGATTTGTTTTTGCTTTATTGAGCTTTTAAATTTAAAAGTATTGTGGTTCTAAGGGGATTTTGAAGGCCGCTCAGGATGTACCGCCAAACACGTTTACTTTCTTTCACCTCCATGTCGCCAACTTTTATTAATCGTGTCACTGTCTCTACTATCCATCCTATGATGGCACCACCTTTTCTTAGCATGTAAAATGAGGCACAATTTCTTCTGAACCATACCTAAAATAAACTTAAGTTTCTACATTCTTCAAAGTATATCTAGGGGCCAGGGATATAGCTCAGCGCAAGTGCAAGGTCCTGAGTTTGATTCCTGGTACAAAAATACCCACGTATATCTAGTAGCTTTTTACTTCTATTAAAATGCTTTTGTTATTAACAATGGATCATCACAGATTATATTTCATGTTTCATTCCAATAATAGTCTCATCTTGCATTAAAAAAATTTTTTAAATATACCTACAACAGTTTCTGTACTTAAGTGGAAAGTGAAAATTCTAAACAGTGATTCTTCCCTTGACTTGTAAATTAAGGCTTCTACAGTCCAGAAACTAATGAATACTTACATATTAATGAGTTTGGCTATAGTCACTTCAGCAGATTTTTGTAGCTATTAATATTATTTCAGATTAAAACTACTGTGAGAGTTCTATTTATATTGTATAGAATTGTATCTGTCAATTGCAATTTAACAAATACTTGCAAATGATAGCAAAATGGGCCAAGTTTCATATTTTTACTTCGTCTACCTTTTGGGATACTAACAAAAAGCTTGTTTACAAAGTGAATATCAAAGACGAATTTTTTTAAGCTAGAAATTGTTCCTCTGGGCCAAATCTAGCCCCTTGCCAATTTTGGTAAATACAGTTTAACTGGAACACAGGCATCGCTCCTTCACCTTAACCATTTCATCCACGGCTACTTTTGTCCACAACCCTTTACAGAAAGACTGCCATGCCCTAGTTTAGCCAATGAAAATAAGCACCATGTTAAGCAATACTTCACCTTTAAAGTGGCTTGAGCACCTGGGCTATCATCTTGACTACAAAGCACCAGAAGTGATTCCAGGCCAAAGACTGCATCTTGCTCCAGTGCCAAGAGATCTAGAAACATCAAGTTTTAGGGTCAGCAAAGGATTAAGTATGTGCACGTGTGCAAATACACACTCTCACAGGAAGGAAAAACATTGAGTCTAAAATGTAAGAAACACTTAACCCTTCCTTGAAAAAGTACATGCAGCATTATTTCTAACATGGAAAGACTATCTTCAGTCTTTGTTATTTCTACCACTTTATTGTAGATTATAAAAACATACACATTAGGACCTCGGGATATAGCACAATGGCATAGTGCCTGCCTGGCAAGTGCCAGATACTGAGTTCGATTCCCAGTACAAAAAAACACCCCCCAAAACCAAAAAACACATTAAGCAAGAGGTAAAACTGTAAAGCTTTAAATAAAGCAAGATTGAAACAGCATCACCAATTTAGCTAGGGAGATATTAACAACAGAGAACTATGCTGTATGTGTTAATCTTCCTAATCAGACTAAAATTATATAGGCCTATTTTCACCTCAGATAGAATAGTTCTCAGCTTTGAAAGAAAGTTAACCACTTAGAGGCTGCAACAAAGACTCCATATAATCTCATGAATGTTTTCACTCTGGCCTTAAAGAATGAACCCCTTAGATGTCTTTTCACTACCACAGGGATACAATTCCTCTGGAGGATCTAGGATGTTATGAAAGGCCTAGTTAACTGTATTTGGGTTAATGTATGTCAGTGGTCAGAACACACAGCAGTTTGCAATATTATATGGAAAAAATACTCTTTACTATGCCCCAGATAACACAGACTTAATTATTCAAATCAGAACAAACATGTAACTTTCCAAAGTGTCCTGAGTTAGTGTAAGAGCTTGGCAATGAGTGTAAAGACTAGTGAGGGTCAAGGAGCAGAGAGACAGGTCCTGGGAACACGCAGTGCTAATGGCTGGGGTGGATGAGGAGGACTATTGGCTTGTGATCCTTAATACAGAGCAAAGCACGTGCTGAAACACTGTCCCAAATGCAGTTTCTGTTCTTGAATGAAGCCGGACATTTTTCAAGTCTTTAGGTCAAAAAAATATTAGGACCACAAGAAAGTATGTGCATTATTTTCTTTGCATGTCTTCCTGGATTATGCAAATCAGGAAGATATATGTAATGCTACATATATCTAGGAGATGAGTTTTGTCAAAAGTAATGTACACTGTTGTGTTAATTTACTCATCTAAGTGATACAATGGTCATTCAAGCACGTACATAATGAGAACAAAACTTTCTAGGTTTCCGTATCAGCGAACACACTGTTTTATAGCATGGGCATAGATCTCCTAAGCAAGCTCTTTCCACAGCACTACACATGTAAAGGCAAGTGGTGAGGAAACAGGCAATGCTCCATAAAACCTCTCAACTGCAAAACCTCAGGCAGCCCCAAGGTCTTCAGATTTTTATTACTCTTCATAAGAACTTAAGTAGCCTTGAAAAGTGAGTTCTAAGAACATTGCAGAAGGAAGCAACTGTAGATCAGTGCGCACAGGCCAAAGCTAAGGGAATCAAAGCACAGACAGAATTCTGTCCATGCTCTAATCAAAAGTTCCTAAATAATACCACTCCTAAGTAAACTTACCTATGTTTTTGAAATGTCTACATTTTTATTAGTACATGTTTACAGCACATGGTGATTACCTGCATGGTGGGCAGCTGGCACGGGCATCTAACACATCCCAATTCTTTGCACCTCCTCGTACCCCAACCCCCATCTCTTGGTAGCCTTCTCATCTGCAAAGATCTACCTCCCTATTTCCCTTTATCTGTCTTGTATTTTGCTCTGTAAATTATTTATATTTTGGGTTTCTCACATGAATCATTAGACATTTTAGCTTGATAGGAGACTGCGTCTGATTTCTTTCACTTACATTGTTATTTAAAGATGCATTCATTTTCCTGTAAACAACTCAAATTTATCCTCTTTATGGCAGAGTAGTACTCCATTATATATCAATACCACATTTTTTTAATCCATTCATCTGACAATGGATATATAGGCCACTTCCACTATTTAGTTGTTTTGAATTATGCTGGTACAGATATGGGTATGCATGTCATATGTAATACGATGTAACGTAGTATGATGTCTTTAAGTCTTTTGGGAAGATACCTAGAAGGGGACTAGCTGGGTCAAACTGAATTTCTACTTACCTTTTTCTTGACAAGAGACAGTTATATTAGTTAGGACTCTTACTCCATGAGCCGCAATGCCCCTGTTATTATGGTAACAGCACTCCTGGGCTAATTTGACCAAATCAGAGGATCTGGGAGAAGAACCTACATTTCCTAAACAAGCAGAGAAAAGCAATTCAGATTTAATTCTTTCCTATAGATAAAAAGCAGTTCAGCTTAAGATTTAGTATTCTTACTTTTATGCAAAATTCTCTAACAATAAACTTTAATAGTAAAATTTTCTTCAACCTCAATAGCAATATACAACACCATTTCTTTTTTTCCTATCAAGGTATGTAAAACAGGTATGTGGTAATAGTTTTGCAATGACTAAGATCTAAAATCAATACAAGGCTTTCCTATAAAAATTTTAATCACAGCTAAGAAGAGGTACAAAAGCCAAAGTAACTGTAGATTGTATCCTGGGAGTTCTAACAGGCTCTGATAAAATGGATGTCATGGGGGATTCTTGTCAGATAAAACCATTCCTTCAGGAGAAGGGATAACAGAGAAATATAACCATGTTTGCTTTTTCCCACCCCAAGTTGCTGGTATACGTTTGTATTTCAAAATTACTCCTATTTGCAGACTATCCCTATTCTTATAGAAGAGATCAAAGACTTTAAGTATCCTGCTATCAAGGTCGTAAGTCTTGCTAGTTAGGCCCTACTCCTGTGCTTTATACAGTATCTTAAGTTCTGTGCTGTAGACTGCAGTAACTTTTCAAATTCATATTCGAAATTCTATAAACTAAGGTCTATGTTGTGAATAAGTTATAAGACAAACTTTCAGCTATAATCAGGTGAGCTTCAAAAACAACCAGGACATTTAAGCTTGTTCAGCTTCTCAGAAGACTCTCTCATCCCTGTCTTCCACTCCTCTGCTTCTTTTTCCATGATCCCTATTGTCACCTTGGCTCTCATACTAAGTGTGACCACATTTCTGAGGTTGAACGGAACACTCTTAAGTACACGAGGCATAAACCAAGCCTATTCCAGATAGTATAAGGCAGTATTCATTTCTGGCTTAACATAAAAATACTAGCTTCTGTGTTTTTAGGGCGGTCAAAACATTACTGACAAAATTATATATTCATTTTCTTCCCCAAATTATGGAAATATCTTCTATTCTTTTTCTTGCTTATGTGATGCAGACAATGCACACTTATCCATAAATCTGCAAATATGTTTTATAACATTCATTCTTCTTTTCTCCCTCATTAAGGCTCGTCATAGGAAACTTTGGAGGAAAAAATACCCAGAAAAATTCAAACAACAACAATTTCCCTAAATCCCACAAATCAGCATGAACTTAATTTTTTGAAATATCATTTCAGAATCACTTTATGTACACCAATATAATTTTTATATTAATGTATAATTAGGATATATACTGTACTGGTCAAAACAGTATTATTTTTAATTATAACATTTTGAGTATTTTTCTGTGTTAACATTTTAAGCAATGAGATTATAATTTTTATTTTGATTTACTTAAAAATAGTTTTCTAAGATAAAAATATATGGTTTCAATAGTACAGAAATAGGTAGAAAAAGGTAAAAGGCTGGTGAGGTGAAAGTCTCCCTCATCTACCCCATGTTACCAGTTTCTTAAGTACCACTCCAGAGACTGTAAATTTGCAAGCATATTTCTTCTTCTTATATATTATCCTGGACCTTATATATTTTTCTTTTTAAATATTAAATCATAGAGATTATTCTGTGCCACATATTCTTTTAATAAATTGCCAAGTGTTCTTTCAATAAACTGATCTCTAGTGCAGGGATACATCACAATCTCTTAGTGAGTCTCCTACTGATGGATCTTTTTATGATGCTGTTATTTCCACTACCGATGAATATTTTATTATCACAAAGCATGATGCTATAATTTAATCTTATACATAAATCACTTCTCAGTTTATAACTATTTAAGTAGGATAAATTCTTAGAAGTGGAATTTCTGGGTGAGCTTAATGAGTTATTTCAGATTTGCTTATATAAAGGTCCAATTCACATTCACACCAGCAGTAAGAGTGGCTGTTTATCCACATCCTGTCAACAGAGCATGCTGTCAGACTTCTGACTCTTTGCCAATCTCTTGGATTAAGTTTGTTTTTTTAATTTGCATTTTTCTTTAACATTAAACATTTTATATGGATAAAAGCTATCTACTAGGGATAATTTAGATATACTAATTTAAATTTTTTACAAACTATTTCTGGTTATATTGAACAATTCTAATGGATGGGAACACATTTATTATTATTTTATAAATAATCTTATTTTTTGTTTTGTTTTTTGGTTCCAGGAATTGAACTCAGGACCTTGTGCTTCCAGGCAGGCACTTGTGCTGCTAAGCTATATCCCCAGCCCAATAATCTTATTTTGTAAAATCCTTGACTTCTATTTTTTAAGAACATTAACTGGTTTAACTATAATTCCATATATCATTTACATTTTTAACAAAATTCAATGAAAGAACAAACAACCAGCTTCAGAAGTTCTTAAACTGACCCCCACAAATGCTTATAAATGTATATGGAATTAAAAAATAAGAAGTCATCATGTATCCAGGTCTATTTGGTATCAAAAAATAAATAAGGGGCCAGGGATATAGCAGCATCTGCCTCGCAAGCACAAGGTCCTGAGTTCAATTCCCAGCACCAGAAGCAAAACAAAAAAAAAAAAACTAAAAAAAAAGACTCCCAAGTTGGAGGAACCCTTGGGTTCAGGCACAGGCAAAGGCACCTTATCTGTATACAACTTTGAATGTATCTTCAAACCTTTGTGAGTATGTTTTAATACTTAAACACTCCCTTGCACGTTCCTTACTTGAAAGGACACATATATGAGAAGGCTCTTCTAGATTGTAAGAAGTAAGACTTTGCCTACCACATCTTTTTGAGAGCACGCTATTAGTCAAGGATGTGAACTATAATTTAAGAAACTAGAGGCCAGGCATGGTGGAGCACACCTATAATCCCAGCACTTGCGAGGCTAAGGCAGGAGGATCACTGTGAGTTCGAGTCTAGCCTGGGCTACAAAGTGAGTCTAAGGCCAGCCTGAATTGCACAGTGAAACCCTGTCTCAAAAAGGAAAAAAAGAAAAAAGAAAACAAAAAAAAAGAAACTGACTGGCTAATTTATGTAGAAAAGGAATTCACTCAAAACACATGGTTTCTAAAGAAAATCCCATCTCTTGTAGGTACCCCCCCAACCACCATGGGATTTTCTAATTCCTTGTATCAAGAGGTGTTTATTTCACCACCTATCTAGGCCTGGTCAGGTGACCTGCTTTGACTAGTAAGACTAAGAAAACAGGTCACAAACAGCAGGTTGACAACTGCTATTTGTTGGTGGTTGCTTTCTTTTGGCTCAGCTAGCAGGTATGTCACTGACAGTCATATGGAGAACTATGGTGTCCCAAGTGGGCCCAGTGGCTGCTCCGCTGAGGGCCCCGCTCAGGGCACCTTATGGACTGGACCCGCCCCCACCCATAGCACGATGACAGGGTGGAGCCAGGCAGTCTGCTGTCAGCATATGTGCTTTCCCACCTCCAACCATGGCAGTTTGTATACACCCATGTATGTTATAGTATAGTCTGAGGCAGCTATATGTCTTCCCAAGGCGAGAGTCCAGGATATAGATAAACCCAGGAGTACAGTTATTGTCACAGGGAAGATGACTGATTGAGTGGTAGGGCAACGGAGATGAGGGAGGAGAAAAATCGAATGATCAAATGGGCCATCATCTGTGTAACTGAGTAACAAAGGTGAAGGTAACATTATGTAGGACAGCATCCAGAGCTAATTCCCTTCTATGTTCTCTATAATTTTGTATTTCCTCAATCGTTTTTGTATTAACAGAAGTGAACATAACTATATTATACAGCATCCAGTGCAAATTCCCTACTATCTTCTCTATAATTTGGTATTTCCTTTAATGTTTTTGTGTTAACTAATGTGAAGATAACTATGTAATACAACATCCACTGCTAATTCCCTACTAAAAAAAAAAAAAAAAAAAAAGAGAACTACGGCGTCCCAGCTGAAAGGCTTTCACTTCTAGTGTGTGAATAAGGCCAGTAGTTGGATCAAGGTTCCAGATACTGCAGTTGTATGATGACCCCAGGGGAAACCAGTAGAACCACCTAGCTAAGCCCAGTGAGAATTGCTGATTCATAGGATCAGAATAAAATGGTCATGGTTTTAAACCACTACAGCTTTGAGATTTTTATGGAGTAACAGATACCTGACAGAGAATACTTAACAGAATCACTCAAAAGGTTGGCATCCTGAAGTCAGAAAACAGGAAAAAAGGGAGGCCAGGGCACAGACATGATCATAGTGCAAAGAGCCATGCACAGAAGTAGATCAGTGAAGACACCGTGGGCCTAGTACTGATCACTTGCGTCACAGGTTATACAGCTCTCCTAGGTACCAGACATGGCAAGTACCCGCTGCTACACTGTGTTCTGGGAACAGGACAGTGCTGTGGTCGTTTCTGCCCACCACAAAGGATTCTCTCAATCCCCGTTTCAGTTCCCAATTTAGTCTGTGGCATGGAAATGATTAACTGAGCTCAGCACACATGTGTACCCTGGAGGTAAGGGAGGCCAGGCTACTGCATTAGATCTTTTCTGCTTCCTATTAACATGTCCCCGCAAACTTGAACCACCAGCTTTCCATGATAAAAACCTAAGGTCAAACATGCATGATTGTTCCACTCAATGGGACTATTACATGCTGCCTGATGGGACAGTCATGCATGTACCACTGGTGATTCAGAGCCACCGGCAGTAGGACATACGAATTATGACCCCCTTGTGAATGGTTAAGATTTACTTGACAGGGAATTTCCCTGACTCAATATAAGTCATGCTGTGCAGCTACGGAAAAGGACAAACATAGACAACAGCTCTTCAATTCAGTTCAAATTATTGATCAGAAAAGCCAAACAGATTCCACAAAACTGTCATAAAACAGAAAACTCTAGCCTTCAATTCTGTGACTGTTAAACTGGATTATTAAACTGAATGGTTCAAGAGCCATGTAGGAGATTTGGAAAGCGCACAACAGATACGCCCGGGTGGCCATGGAGGCCTAACCTCGGAGTTTATCTGGTCCTGACCCCTGCTCTCTGGTGCTGCTCCCCTGCTCTGCCTCCTGGCTGCCACGACTGAGCAGCTTTGCTCCACCGCATCCTTTTGCCACAAGCCAAGCAGTCGGGGACTAAACCCTCTGAACCATGAGCCAAAATAAAACCGCCCTCTGGGCTGCCAGGGTCAGGTACTGTGTCCACTAACAGGAAAGCTGACCGATGCAAGTCCGTTAGGTAAGCAAGCTCCTCAATGTCATTAAGGCATTATAATCGTTTTGAACAAGTAACTAGCAAAGCTTTATCAAGTTGGGGCAAAGTTGTAATCATTTTCCAGTGCAATAATTTTCACCCCAAAGAAAGCATATAGCATTTGCTTTTAAAATCAACACCATTTGGCCTTTGAAACGTACTTAAAATAAAAAAAAAAACTCTGAATCTGATATATAAAAATCAAACCAACTATTCTAGATATTCTCAAAAATATTTTCACTTACATATAATTCAAAGAAGAACAAATCAGAAAAATAATATCCTTAAGATCAAGGATAAAGGACTTTTATTATCATGAGCATTGAATCATTTTCAAGTAAGTCATTAGCTTACAATGGTGTGTGAGATTCAAATTTTCTCTGATTTAAGGCTTCATGAAGAAACTACTTGAGACGTAAGCATGAATAAAGGAGTCAGCACAGTGCCTCTTTCTTACCTGGAGCTATACTGAAGTAATGCTTGATGGCAATGGTCCCCGATAACGTGGAGAGGACAGACAGCATCCCTAGTTTTAAGCTGTCATAAGGTGTTTGGAGGGCACATTCACAGAGTGCCTAAAGTACGGAAGAGAGGAGAACACAGAATTTAAAACATCAATGTACTTTTAAAACTGTTCACTCCATTGAAATTATCTTTTAGAAAAATTATGTATTATGATCTTTTTTCCATGATAAAAACCTCAGGTTAAACTGCTGAACTCCTTAAAGGAATATAGAGGAGATATGACACCAAATATAATGTGGTACCCTGGAATCAAAAAAAGTTAAGGAAGTAGAATAAAACATATCCTCTGATTAATAATAAGCCAGCATTAATTTATAACAAATATTCCATATTACTGTAAAAACTTATTAATAGGAAATTGGATGCAGTATATGTATACTTATTTTCTTAGTTTTTCTATAAATGTGCAATTGTTCTAAAAGTTCCAGTATATTTTACTTGCTTCAGTCATAGAGATTTTATATTATGTACATTACAATAATGGAGTGTAATACGTCAGTAGTTTATAAGTCAGTAGAAGGCTGGGGATGTAGCTCAGTGGCACAGATGCTTGCCTGGCAAGCCTGAGGTCATGAGTTCAATCTGCAGTTTTGTTCATTTACTCTACTCCTGACTGTGGCGGCCTGAAGTAGTAACTAGATACAAGGGGCTAGTTTTCCCTCCTCCACAGTGGCCTATGGGCATTGCTAACAATATACTGACCCTTGCCTCAGTTTGTGGGTATTACTCTGCATCTTAGGATTGCATGTAATATAAACAGTCAAGCAACTGTCTTGTTAAACCAATTCCATTCTACCACAAAGAGGAAGTGGGGGCACAAAATGAGCAAAACTTAAGAAGTCTAAGGGAACAATAAAAAATTCTGGAAATGGTTAAGTAATAAATTTAAGATTTCAAAAATATCAACAAAATTTTAGGGGGATTCAGATACTTTGATTCCAAAGGTGACATGGAAAAATTAAAACCCCAAAACATTCAGAAAAAATCTGGTAAGCAATAGATTCAAATATATACACAAATTCAATATATGATAATGGCATTTCAAATCGGCAGTATCATTTTAAAAGCTTACAGGGAAAACTGGCTAGTCATCTGAGTAAAATCAAACTAAACGTTTCTCTTTTATGGTTAATAACAGAGCTATAAAATATACTAAGAGTTAACACAGAAAACCAAAAATAAAATGATAACTGACAAAACTGGGAAAACTCACATGCACAGATATCAATAAAGGACCAACAATCTTAATATACAAACATTCTTATACTGAACAGGCAAAATCCCAATAAAAACTAGGTAGTTCAAAAAATAATTTATACAAATGCTTTTAAAGTAAGATTTTAGTCTCATTCATAATTTGAAAAATCTAAATTCAAAGAAGTGCTGCCTTTTACCAATCAGATCCCATAAGATAAAGAACTAGCTCTGGAAAGTGCGGGAAAATAGGTATTTTCACAGATGTTGATAGCTAAATTGGTGTAAACCTCATTGGTAGGCAATTGGCATTAATACTCAAAATTTTTAAAATAAGTATTGGACTCTCTTCTGGAAAATTATGTTCACAAAGGGGATTTTCCAATTTTCCATATCTTGGTACTCATTGTTAATTGGTTCCAAGTGTTAGGGCTGGAAGGGGAAAGAGTCACAAGACAAGTTCTAGTTTTCTAGCTGAGAAGTAAAGGGTGAGTACCCAGACAAAATATCTGTGCAGAGAGTAAATAAAAATAAATCAAGACAGTGGGGAAAAGAAAAAGACCCAAACCAAACACACATAACATACACACACACACTGTGTTCGTTTAGGGGATATTTTTGCAAAGGAAACAATATAATACAGGACATACTTCATATGATTATTTATAACAGTCACAAAAGAACGATATACAAAGGAGTGCAGGAAATCTGTCCACACACTAAGACCAAGGAAACTAGCTGAGGGCCTAGATCCCGCAACAATGTCCTACGTGAGTCCAGCTGAAGACCTAGAGCTCATAACAGTGCCTCCCATGCATCCAACTGGAGGCCCAGAGCCCATGACAACATCTCATGCAGGCCTGTTTCACAGATCTATGCTGGGAAGGCCCAAAGGTCAGTGGTGGAATCTAGGAAGTCTGTGCCAGCTGGATGAAGGATCTGTGCTAGCAGGCTGAGGGATCTGCACTGGAGCCAGGAAGTGATGCTCAGAAGAATCAGAGCTCCCCTGAAAGGTACCATAGCCATCCTCAGCAAAAGTGAGGTCCCGAGCTCCTCCCATGATCAAGATGGCCGAGTTGCTACCAGGGAACCCAACACAGCAAGCTTCTCCAGGAGACCGGCAGCGCACCATCTTCCTCTTGGAGCCAGGAAGCGATGCTCAAAGTGAGGACTACAGCTCCCCCAAAGGGAACCAAAGCCATTCTCAGTGCCGACAAGGTCCTAAGCTCCTCAGAGGATGGAAACAGCCAAATTCATCAGAAAAGCCACCATGATGAGCTCCTTCAAAACAACCAACAGTGACCACCAGCTGCAACAGCCTTTCTCTGCTCCCAATAGGCCTAACTTTTCCTTCTCCAGTTCTGCCTCTTATGCTGCTGGCAACAGTCCCCAGGTGGGCCTCCCGCACTCAGTACCACACTTACTCAGTTCAGCTGGGGGTTGTAAGTTGACCACCAGTTATTAATCCACTACACACACCTATCCACTCACACTCCCAAAAAGGAAGATATTCCGGCAATGGTAAACTAAGTTAAGAAAGAGAGTTGAACAGGCCAAACTACAGCCTATGGCAATATCTGGGCAGTGGTGAAGATGCCTGAACTAAAGTCTGCTGTTAGGAATGGAGATTACAGGATGAGTAGGACAGAGAATTTAGTGTGTTTTTTGTTTCTTTTGTTTATTTTTGCAGTGCAAGAGCTGACGCCAGGGCCTCATAGATGAGTTCTTAACACAGAGCTACACTCCTAGCCAGAGATATTTTAAAAGCAACTGATTATACAAGACAGAATGGATATTAAGGATTCAATCATTATTATATAATTTCAGATGTGGTGACCAGATAATGTTGATTCCATTTATGAAGACTGAGACTTTATGAGGCTAAGCCAATTTTAGAGGTAGGACAGAAAATAAGAGATGTGAACTCTAAGAAGAAATATTCATCAGGTAATTGGGAATCCAAGACATAGTACATTTGTAGTTGGGAGACTCACATCAGAATTCTGGCTCTGCCATTTGCCACCTCTGTGACCTGAGCCAGTCACTGAAATCTTTGTCTCAACCTCTTTGTAAAGTGGTGGTAAATGTTTATAAGGAACTGTAGTTCCCCTGGAAACATCTATGGAAAAATATGTAAAATGTTAGACATTGGCACTAGCCAAAGGAGCTGTACGGATGGTAAAAAGTAGGTGAGAAATATTTTACAATAGTCCCTTTTATAGCCGTCTCAAAGAAAGAAAGAAACAGGAAAAAAAAAGAAAAAGAAATAAATTAATCTTAAACATGGGGTGACTTTGCACTCTACCCAGACCACCATGCTAGCGAGTAACGCTGCAGCTGAGCTCAATCCACTACGTACAAGGAGAGGCTCCATATACTGCACTGCGAGAGGCCCCCAGAGGGACAGTAAAGGAACGAAGCAGAGGGCAAGGACTCAGTTCTGAGGAGAAGGGGGGATACAACTGTCAGTGTCAAAAATCTAAGACAATAAAGGCAGAGAAAGCCTGTGGACTTAGCATTAGGAACACTGGTGAGCTTCTAAATGTCTCAGTATATCTGATAAGAAAACAGACATAAATGCAAAAGTACATGTAAAAAAGCAAGGGATAAGGAAATACAAGTAGTCACAATGCTTTTTATGAAGTTCAAAAGGAAGAGCTTTACAGAGAAGTGCTCAGTTAATACTACAGTTTTGATTTATTCAAATACTTGAGAAATTTTAAATGAGGATGGTAGTTTTTTAAAAGTAATTTTACCATTTCAAAAATTAAAACATTAGAAAATCTTATTATGAAGTGATTTATAATGTTTCTTCTAATTTCTGTCATGTAGCACATTATTGGGTATCTAAAATGGTCTCAGTAAGTACATAATGATGTAAGGTTCATTGATTCAAATAAGGAAACTCAACAGAGCAAATCATAAAGTTCTCAAATAGCATAAAACCGTATTTCGATGATGAATCTGGTTCAAGTTTCTGCTTCAAAGACATTACCTATTATACAGTTACTCTTACTAGGAGCATTCTTCACACCATCAAATTGGAAAAACTCTCCCTCCAAATGGGACTCCTCTTTCTCATGACCACTAACGCCTTTCTCCTTGACTCCTTCCTCTGAATTTCTCCCTCTGTGCTAGCTCAACTCACTGCTCAACCAGGGGCCCTGGCCTGAATTACTGTTTTCTGGGTCAGTCTCTAAATAGTGATTTCTTCTTTACCGTGGAACGGGACTGGCCACCAGGGATGTGTTCTAGAGAAGTTTGGTAAAAAGAAGCTTTTTTTTCTGTCTCTGTGTCTGTCTGTCTGTCTGTCTCTTCCCTTCTTCCCCGCCCCCCCCATCGTGTGATACTGGGGACTGAATCTTGGTCCTTTGCACTAAGCTACATCTTCACTCCTCTTTTCTTATCTTTTTTAAAATTTTGACACAGGGTCTTATCAAGTCACGTCAAGCTGGAGTCAGACTTCTGATCCTCTTGTCCCAGCCCTAGAGTTCTGGGAATATTCGGCAGATATACAACATCACATTCAATTGCTTATGCTCCTTAAAAGTGAGAAGAATGTTAAGTTTGAAAGTACTATGTTTGAGACACAGCACCTCTAATAGATTTTGTGTCTGCACTATAATAACCTCAAAGAAAAAGATTATTAAAAGAACTAACTCTCTCAGGCATAACTTGTCATCCTCTTAGATCTAGTAAAATACAAATCAAAGAGTCTCGGGAGAGACAGTGCCAAATACACACCTTTGAGGATATCCAGAACAAATAACCTTTGCTGTGTAACAGAGATTGCATAAATCAAATAAGATTTATTTGTTCAGATAAGATTGTCTGATACCAGAATACTAGAAATTATTCAGATAAGACTACAGATAATAATGTACTACATGAGAAACATTATTAATAAGTTTAATACTAACATTTAAAGCATCAAAAAATTCAAAGGAAAATATAAACACATTGGAATATCTTAGTTGCTAGGAAAATATTTTGGTTTTCATTATATTAATAATATTAATTTTAGCTCTTCCTTCTGGTTTTTAAAATAGTATAATAGCTTGGGATATTTAAATCTACATGGATTTATAAAGCTAAGCATTAAACCAATAAAAGTAGCAATGGCTTATACATGATTTGAGTTTGGAATACAAAACTCAAAAAAAAATCACTCAGCAGTAAGATTAGTCAAGATTAGTCAAGTGGAAGACAGAAAAAAGAAAGCAGTAAAAAGTTCTAGAATAATAATTACTTTTGGTAACTATGAGTAAAATTCAAATTTAAAATCAATACATCATTACTTCATAAAGGTTAAATCATTATACCTGTTTTCTTCTGGTATATTTTGATATTCAAAATTTGTATCTTGGTCTTGACAAATGATTATTTGACTATATTAATTTATTAAAATCAATATACTTGGTTTTCAGTCAAAGGAAAAAAATTCTTTGTGGGAAAAACAAATATGAATCAGAATTAAACATCTCAAAAAGAAAAGATATGGTATAAAAATGAAAAAATAGCTGTAAAATCAATGAGATAATTAAATTTAAAAAGAGAAACATGACTATAAAAAAGGACTTTGGCTCGGAGTGGGGCATGCCTGTAATCTCAGCACTCTGGGAGGCCGAGGCAGGAAGACTGCAAATTTGAGCTTTTGGTCAATTTATTGACTTAGTAAAACCCTATTTTAAAAAATAAAAAGGGTTCAGCCATCTGATCTTTGACAAAGGCACCAAAAACATACACTGGAGCGAAGATAAGCCTCTTTAACAAATGATGCTGGGAAATACAAAAATTAAAACGAGATCTGAATTTCTCAACATGTACAAAAATAAAAGTGGACCACAGATCTACACATTAATACAGAAACAAACTGTTGGAAGACAAAATAGATAAAACTATTGAAGACACAGGCGTAAGACTTTTGGAACAGAACCCCACTGCACAAGAAACAACATTAAGAATGAATGAATGGGATCATATCAAAAGCTTCTGCAAAGCAAACAACCAACCAAAAGAGTGAAGAGACAACCTACAGAATGGGAAAAAGTTTTTGTCAGCTATTCCTTGGACAGAGGACTAATATTTAGAATATATAAAGAATCCCAAAAAATTAGACCTCCCCCCATAAAAGGTCCAGTGAAAAAGCTGAAGTGAATAGACACTTCTCAGAAGTACAAATGACCAATGCATATGTGAATAAGTGTTCCACATCTCTGGCCATTACAGAAATGCAAATTTAAACACCACCAAGATTCTAACTCCAGAAAGAATGGCCATCATCAAGAAGTCAAATAATAACAAATGCTGGTGAGGCTGTGGGAAAAAGGACCCCTCTGCATTGCTAGTGGGAATGTAAAATAGTGTAACTACTCTGGAAGTCAGTATGGAGATTCCTCAAAAAACAAAAAAACAGAAATTCCACTTGACACAGCTATTTCCCTTCAAGGTATCTTCCTCCAAGAGTGAAAGACATCATAGTAGCACAACTCATAACAGCTAAATGTTGAAAGTGGTCCATATGTCCACCAAAAGATGAATGGACAAAAATAAAGTGGTATTTACATATACAACTGAGTACTACTCTGCCACAATGAACCACAAATTTAAGTCACCAGTAGGAAAATGGATGCACCTTGAGACATAATATTAACTGAAATCAGACACACATGCTTCAATGTAGCAAGGTTTTTCTTATATGAGAAACCCAAAGTATAAATAATTAAAGAGTAAATACATAGATCATAGCAAACAGAGATAGATCTTTTGCAAAAGGAAGGAGACCAAGAAATGGGGGAGAGCAAAAAGTGTATTGTACCAACTCCCCACAATGAATGCACATTTCTGCAAATATACACTAACATTTTTTAAAAGGCAATTTGGGAGGCTGAAACAGGAAGATCCCAAGTTTGAGTTTGAGTTTGTTTAGGCAACTTAGTGAGAGACACTGTTTCTAAAAAGAATGGGCTTTTAAAAAAGGCCTGGTAACCTAGCATGAAGGCCCTAGGCTCAGTCTCCAGGACCATTAAAAAAAAAAGGTAGGAAATACTATTTAAACTAATTTCAGGGTCAAAAAGGAAGTAAAAATTGCCTCACAGAAATAAAAAAAAAATCATTTACAACAGCACTAAAAGCCCACAAATACTTAGAATAAACCTAACAAAACATGTGCAAGATTCATATGCTGGAAAACAAGCCACTGATGAGAAACTGAAGAAGTGAGATATACTATATTCATGGATCGGAGAATTTAATGCTATTAAGATGTCAATTCTTTTCAAACTGATCTATAGATGTGAAGACCAATCAAAATCCCAGGAGTCTTTTAAAACAGAAATTGACAAATTCTAAATTTTACATAGTAAGGCAAAGGATCTAGAACGGCTAAAACCATTTTTGAAAAGAACAAAGATAGAGGACTCAGATTATCTGATTCCAAGAGTTACATAAAGCTACAGTAATTGAGATAGTGTACTACTGGCTTCAGAGTAGACATATAGACCAGTAAAACAGAATGGAATCCAGAAATAGATCTATGAAGACTGGTCAACTGATCTGCAAAAAAAGATGCTAAGCTAATCAAGAAGAAAAGATAGTCTTTTCTACAGTGCTATAATACTGTGTTATACAAATGTACCTCAGTCTTACTTTGTACCATATACCATAGTCAACTTAAAATGGATCACACAGAACTGTTCAGCAAATAAAGAGAAAAATCTTTGTGACATTGGGTTAGGCAAAGATTTCTCATATAAAACATAATCCATTTGAAAAACTAACTTTTAATGAACTGAATTTTATCAAAGTGAGACAGCATATTAAATGCACATGCTGGGAGGAAACACTTGCAAAAATACATACCTGATAAAAAGATTTGTGTCCTGAATATAAAAAGAACTCAATAAGATAAAAAGCCTAACCAAAAATAAACAACTAGAATAGGCACTTCACCGAAGAGGAGGTATGAATGTCAAGCCTGTAAGAAGCTCAACATCATTAGGCACTAGGGAAATGTAAATTAAAATCACGAGGAGATACCACTATGCATTTCTTAGAAAGGCTTGGCAAAGCCATACAAAGAAAGTACAGGCAAAGACACATAACTATGCCGCTTACATCTTCTTGGCCCGTGTGTAAGATGGTACACCTATTTTTGGCAAACAGTGTGGCAGTGCTATTGTTTGACTGTTTGTTCCATGCTCAGGCTGAAATGTAATTGCTACTCCCACAGTATTAAGAAGTAGAAGCTGGGTGTTATGGTAGACACCTATGGTCCAGCGCTCTGGGAAGCTGAGATCTGAGGATCAAAAGTTCAAAAACCGTTTCGGCAGCTTAATGTCCCAGCAAGACCCTGCGTCAAAGAAAGAAATAAAAAGAACCAGGGAAGTAGCTCAGTACAAAATCCCTGAGTCCAGTCTCCAATTCTGTAAAATATCAGAACCATTAAGAAGTGATTAGGCCTTGAGGACTCTGCCCTTTTAGATGAATCACTGTTATTATCGTGCGAGTATCTTTATTATCTCCAGAGTAAGTTCCTTATAGAAGGACATGCTTGGCCCCTCTGCCTCTTTCTCTTGTCCTTTGTCTTTATGGCATGCAATGATGCATTAAGAAGGCCCTCACCAGTTACCAAACCCTTGATCTTAGACTTCTCAGCATCTAAAACCATGAAAAACAACTTTCTTCTACAGTCAATGAATAGGTCAGCAGCAATACTATATGGTAGCAGTAATGAAAGAGACTAAGACAGGAGGCAGTTTCCTTCAAAATTAAACTCACACTTTATCACACAACCTAGCATTTGCAGTTTGTAGTTACCTAAAAAAACATGTACGATAACAGCTTTACTCACCAGAGTGAAAAACTAGAAACAACTAAAAATATCTACCAACTTACAACTGAATAAACAAATTATTGCAAGTCCATATATTGAAATACTAATCAACAATAAAAAGAAATGAACTGTTGCTATGTACAGCATGAATGAATATCCTAACATTAAGTGGAAGAAGGCATTTTCAAAAGGTTACCTTCTTTACAATTCCATTTATATGATTCCATTTATATTTCGGAAAAACAAAAATTATAGAAGCATAAAGCAGATCGGTGGCTGACAGGGGCCGGGATAGGGACTAACTACAAAAAAATAATAAAAACAGGCTGGGGCTATACCTAAATGCAAAGGCCAGGCCTCTAATCCCAGTACTGAGAAAAAGTTCTCTACCTCAATTTGTTGAAACAGCAACACAACTGTATGATTGTAAAAACTCACGGAACTATACACCTAGAAAGCTTTCTGTAAATAAATTATGCCACAATAAAGCGGACTTAAAAACACATTTCAAAGTAATGGCAATGACACACTGTAACACATAATTTATGAAATGTGACCTATCTGCATTAATAGGAAAATTAACAGCTTTATAATGCTTTTATTATTCAAGAAGAATAAAATTAAATGTACTACACATTTCTCAAGGAGAGAGAAAGCCAAGGAGCTTTCTAATGAAATCAGGAAGAAGGGAGGTCTGGGCTTGTAGCTCAGTGGGAGAACATTTGCCTCACAGTCCTGAGACACGAAGGACTCGGAGCTCAGTGACAGACACCTGTTAATCTCCTCTTGTCTGCAGTTCCCCTGATCTCACACCCATGAAGGCTTTTTTTATGTCCTCTTGGCTGGTACCATTCTTTCCTAAGAGGCTCGTAAGGCTGACATTTTGAGGTCCTTGCTCAAGTGTTAAACTCTTAGTGAGGGTTCCCTGACCGCTGCCTAAGTAGTGACTTCCATCTTCCACACTCTCTCAGCCACCTTCTCTGACTGTATTTTTCTCCAGAGCATTTATTACCATCTGACCTCTCTGCCCAGAAGAAGCACATCGTCATCTTTTCTAGGGGAGTGCACTTCCATTCTGAACCGCAGAGAACCCCCCACAGACTTTTTCAAGGAAAATGAGCAGCGCAAAGTGAAAAAGCAACCAAGTATACAAGAAAAACGGGTACTGTGGTGAAGAACCAACAGAGACAGAAGATGCCTGCAAGGACCTTAGATAAGCTGCAGAGCTCCTTAGTAACTAACACGTACATAAGGAGAAATTATCCATAACAGCACAAAAATAACGAAAAGAAAATAAAGGACGTGGAGAATTAGTGCTAACATAAATTTAAAAGGAGAGCAAGAAGAGAAAAAGAACGAGACACAGGCAGTCTCTGAAGGAACTATGCCTGACAATTTCCCCAAACTGCTGAAAGACACCAATCTTCTGATCCAAGAAACCTAACTAATCTATAAAGTTTAAAGCGACTACATTGATAACCAGCCATTTCATGTGGAACTGCAGAGCACCAGCTGACACACAAAAAATTTAAAAGCAGGAAAAGAACCACCAAAGCTTTCAAAGGAGTACAGCTCCTTCTGGTATTCATGGGAACCAGAAGATACCAGAACGGTACCCATAATGCCCTAGTTCTATCCCCAGAGAAGGGGAAGACTGGGGACAAAACGAAGACAGACAGGCATTGGGAGAATTCCCACCAGACTCACTGAAGGACCTGAGGCAGAAGGAAAGCATCCCAAAGAGGTCTGCGGTGTGAGAAGAGATGCAGACAGTGGAGGGTCCCAATGCACACTGCAGTCATAAAACAGTGACAAAACTATATGATAACAAATGACAGAACTAAAACCTACGAGGACAACACATACATGTTTAGAAGGATGTTGTAGGTTTAGATACAGTGTGAACGTGCTCTCTTTGGTTTCATGTATTGAAATTTCATCCACGTTCTGAGGTATGAAGACTGTGGACACTTTATCAAACTATGGTGCTCAGAGGCTGAGTCTTTGGAAATGATGAAGAGTAGATGAGGTCACCGGGAAGCCTCCATGGCTGAGTCCTGGTGGCTTTAGGAAAGGAAGAGAGAGCAGAAGAAACATACATCCATGCGCACTCCCTGATTCTGCCACACTATACCCTGTGGTGTTTGTGAGGCAGCCATCATCACATGTGGCCCATCAACCGTGAGCCTCCAGAACTCTGGAGCCAAAACACACCTCTATCAGAATTCACCCAGTCTGTGGTGTGCGTCATGAAGCAACAGAAACTGGGCTAATGCAGCTGCAAATGGAATTAAAATGCATCCCAAGGTCTTTGCAGCAAAATTAACTACAGACTTCATAATAACTCTGCAAGGGATAATGTTTCCAGTATAATAACTACAATATAAGAAGACTGCGAACTTACAAACTATTCAAAGTAAGAGTAGTTGTATTATGAATATAACTAGTTTATATTATAAACTATTTCTAATTGGGCAAAAATTAAAATTTTGATAATTCTATAATCAAACACTGATAAATCTACATGTTGGCAGCGATGTAGATCAATGGACTCTTACACACAGTAGGAATGCAAACTGGTTCATTTACGCTGACAAGCAGCTTCACATGACAAGGTATTAAAAACAAGTCAGGAAGCAGCCCTCCTTACAAAAAGGGAAAAGAATGGAAGAGATACAGAGTGCACAAAATATGACAGCAGATTTTAACTCTTCTATGTAATATATCACAGTAAATGTAAATGAATCAAAGGTTCCACTAGAAAATGATGAAGTCTGCTAGAAGGAGTTAAAAATAATTCAATTAAATGATATTTATAAGTAGCAGAAATATAAAAATATATAGAATCAAAGCAAAACTATGACAATCTGCCATGTAAATATTTCTTAGTGACTTTTTTTTGTTGCTGAGACAAAACACCTGCCCCGCAAAGTTAGAGGAGGAAAGGATTACTTGGCTCACAGTTTGTGAAGGTTTCAGTTCATAGTTGGTTGGCTCCAAGGCAGGGTGGCAGAGCAGAGGAGAATCACAGAGGAGAGACTGTTAATGGCAGGCAGAAGGCAGTAAAGAAGGAACAAACAACGATCCTCTTTCTGTCCCTACATTTATCCAGGGAGTGTCGCCCTAAGGGCAGGTAGCACTCACACCTAGGATGGGCACCTTAATCATACCCAGAGCTGTACCAAACCAATCAGTGGACTAATTTAGTACCCGCACACCCTTGATTCCAGCATCACATACTCTAGATCCAGCCACCTCTGACAGCACGAAGCAATGGGGAACATCTACGCACAAGCCACAATAAAATGTATCTAGGGAGAAGGCTAAAGTAGCTGTATTAGTATCAAACAAAATACACGAAGGCAAGAGATATATAACAGAGAAGTAGACAAGTAGAAAGATATAGTATGCCCATGCATTGGAAATCTTATTATTGTCTTAAAATAAATTTCTGACAAACCAATTTTTACATTCAATGTAATTCCAAATTGTCAATTTTTTTCATGGACTTGCCAAAGACTACCAATGTATGTTTATCCAAAATATATAAAGAGCATCTCCAAATAAACAGAAAAATAGGCAAGAGACTTATATAGCCATGTCATTAAAAAGGGATCCAAATAGCCAATAAATATAGTAAGAAGCAGCTCAGTTTTTAGTAGTAAAGAAGTTATAAACCTTTTAAATTGGCAAATATTAGAATTCTTCTATTTCTGTAATCAAACACTGATAATTCTGTATGTTGACAAGGATATAGATCAACAGACTCTTAATACACAGCAGGAATGCAAACTAGATTATTCATTTTGAAGAGCAGTATGGCATTATCTGGTCCAGCTGAAAGAAAATACAGTCAGAAATTTCATTGCTATCCCCACTCTGAAGAAACTCTTGCACATGTACACCAGGAGGGAAACAAAAGAATGCTTACGGTACCACGGTCTGCAACAGTGCCATGCTGGAAATAACCCATCAGGAGCAAAGAAGCCATGGCACATCTACATAATGGGATCAATACAGCTGTCAGGGAAGGAACTGAGCTACGTGGCTGGTTTCTACAGTGTTCTGTACACATGGTCTGTCTCAAAAGAAAAAAATGGGAAGGAAAAACACAATATTCCTCATTGATCTCTCTAAATAACTAAGTTGGGTTTGTGCACAGATTCCCTTAAACAACTAAAGTACACTTTCAGAAGGACAGTAGCAGAAAAATCACCAGGTAAGGGACCAGAGGACAGAATCTCTTTCAACTAATGCCTAGTTAAATTCTCTTAAGAAGCTCTTTTAAACATATTACATCCCTCTGAATTCTAATTACTTATCAATTAAATGCAAATACTATCCTTATCTCTTGTGATATTTATGACTATCAAATCATAATATAGTAAAACATGTTTCGAATATTTCAAACAAAAACAATAGAACACAGCTGCTTAGTTTTCATAAACTGAAATTCAAATATTTTTTGAGTAGGGAGACAAGGTCTTGCTGTTAGTTCAGGCTGGCCTTGAACTCATAATATAGCACATGCTGGCCTCAACCTCTGGTGATCCTCCTGTCTCAGCATCTCAAGTGGTAGGATTACAGATGTGCACTACCAATTTTAATATTATACAGTCTTGTTGTTGCCAAGAGACAAAAATTAAATCCATGAAAATAAAGGTCAACTTCTAACTGTCTTTTAATTTATATAGTGTTCATCTGTTATCAGTAATGGGTAAACAGGGTTCTATTTTGAGACAAAAATAAATATAAAACAGGAATTTATTAGCTAAGAAATGGTGTACAAGATGTCACCTCAACAGCCTAGAGTGAGCTCTACTCTTCTGTTTATGAAAGAAAAGTCAAGAATGTCTTTTAACATCTGTGATTCCAGCACTTAGGAGGCAGAGACAGGGAGACTATGAGTCTGAGGCTAACCCAGGGTATGGAGTAAGACCCTATCTCAAGCCACGAAAAGAAGAAATCCACTTTGCCACATTACCCAGCCAGCCGCTGTGCTATACCAAATCATAGTTGGCACCTGAGTTGTGCTCTTTAAATTGGCTGAATGAGAGAGGAATAAATTGACGTTTGAATTAGCCTCAGTGCAGCTACAGAAAAATTAAGACACTAAGAAGCAAGTCCACGCACTAAAACAAACTTAAACATTGAGAGACAAGTTTCTTTATTTGGCCACTGATAAAACGACTTCTCCCACAACATTAACAACCCTCTTAAGAGGTTTTTCATATTCAACCATTTAGAAGATGACAAAGAGATAGAAATGTGATGCCAAGCAGCTTATTACGATTTATTATTCATGTTATATTATTTATCTATATGAAATATTAATGGTCGAAGTCTCACATACCTGAATATTCTCCCTACTCCAAGTATGCGGTGTTTTACTGGCAAGTAATTTCAGATCTTGAATAGCAAGTCTCTTTACGGCTTTCCTGGGATCATTCTTCAAATACTGCAACAGAAGCTGAATCTACAAAAGAATTTAAATCACCTGAGGAATGGCCCTCCCCCTGAAGTCACTACTGAGGGTGTAGCGCTGTCAGTGAACTGTGGATCTCTGGTGGGCTCCCTCTGCTTGGGCCTGTCACTGACTGGCTACACACCCACATTTGAACCTCTTTTCCCATGTGTAAAATACCACTTAACAACTGGCCCTTATCAGAATCTCAACTCTTTCTTTACTGATAACTTCACATCCTATTACAGTTTCCTTCATGGCTCCCAAGAATATAAACAAGGAAATTCAAGTGATCGATCTTCACTGAGGAAAAGGACCTTAATGTTACCAAAATGTATGGATTACTTATTTTTTATCATATATTTAAAATGCAAGGTTACTGAAGAAAACGGAAGTTACCTGCTTGGGAGTATCAACCAAAGATGAGGCTGCAAGCAGAGTGAAAGTGTGCAAAGAAACGATCACCATCTTGGTGGAGGGGTAGGACGTGACCAGCTGCTGCAGGAGCTGACGTGCGCTGGAAGCCAGGATGGCGTCATGGTGCATGTGCTGCAGGATGGGGATCAATTTCAGCTTCAAGTCCACTGGGGTAGCTAAACCTAGGTATAGGAAGACTTCTCAGAGGCTTCTGGTTATCATCCTCAGTAACAGTTCAGAAATAAAAGGATCTGATTCAATCAGCAAAATGTCCATTTAAAAACAAGTCATATACTACCACATTCTCACGTTGATAACGTTAGAGATGATACTAGAAGTCAGCAGTAGGTCAACAGTGCTCCAACAGTATTTACCTTAGTATGAAACTACACGCTGAAGGCAGAAAATCCCAGAGACACAGTAGAAAGCAGTTACATTTGCTTCCTATTTCTTCTCATATTTATAAAGACCACACACAAGTATGAATGTACAGGATAAAGTCCACCAAAAAATGTATACATCAGGAAAAGAAAGTTTGTATAAATATTTTCATACTGAATTTATTGAGACATCATGAGATTAATACAAGTTATTTTTGGCCTCTACAGTTACAAGAGGTGCTCAGAGCAGTGGCCATGAGCGTCTAAACATTTATTAGAGCGGAATATTGAAGTGTGGATACATCTTTCTGGCAGACTTTGTATATGCGCACACACTCAGTGAGTACAATTTGCTTATATGAACAATTACTTATTTTCTTCAACAGCTTAAGATTAAGGTAGGAATGGACTATGTAGACTGGTTTTGATGTTCTCAGAGTTTTATCTCCCTTTACAGCTGGAATTCCATGAGGAACCCCAGTGCATCTTTTCTTGTCAACACTGGAGCTAACAAAAACAAAAACAACTTTTTCTTCTGCGGCTTGACTTTTTGGTGCTAGAGAACTAAAATTTCTCATTGTAACATACTATAAACATGCTAAAAGCCATTTTATACTTTGCAGATCAGTTTCCACAGTAACTGCTGGTATGAATGTAAGACAGTATTTCCATGTATAATGCTTGCTCCTCTCCACAAGTTCCCTCGCTATTTGGCTGCTCTTTGGGGTTGGCCAAAGCAAAGAGCATCACCAAGAGACAGGAAGAACGAGGCCAGCGTTATCCTCTGCTTTCTTCTCTGTGGAGTCACAGGCTGCCACGCAGTCGTCACCATTTTGATTCTCAGGACGTTGAATGCATCTCACACTGGGACTACTTGAAACTCCCCCAATGGCTTCTGCTTTTCACCCTTGCCTGGTTTCTGCCCCCTTCTTCTAGCTGTTCCTTCTCAATCTCCTTCAAGGTCTCCTCCCCTGTCTTAGTTTAATTCCTGTCTTGCACTGAATTGGTAATAAATTCTTGTCCAAGCCTTTGTACTTTCTCTGAGCTGAGAATCTCTCAGCCTTGGCGGTGAGCTAAAGGACTGCTGCCCACCCTCCTTCCCGCCCCTGAACTTGGAGGCGCATATCCCACCACCCCAGCTCCCCTCCAGCAGCCTGCACTTAACAGGGAATTTCTGAAAGGGAACTTCCAATCTTCACCCCTGAATTGACCCTCCAAAATTGACAGCACCTCAGTAAATGACAACTGCATGATTACAGCCCCCTGACTTCGGAGCCTTTTTTCATTTCTTCCCTCTCCCTCTTTTCCATGTCTTAGTTTCAAAATTATTAGCAAATTTTGTTGGCTCTAGCTACAAAATATAACCTAAATCCGACTACGTCTTCCCACTTGTCAGCTTGCTGAGCCATCGCACCATCTCTTCACTGAATTATTCCGAGTCTCCTAAGTGTTCTCCCTACTTAGGCCCTTTCCCATGGCAGCCTCCTGTCTCACAGCCCTCTTCTCAAGTCCACTTAGAGGGACTCTGTCAATGTTTTCGGACATCTTCATGATTAAGATCTAGGGTGATTCTGAGGTTTAACTTCGCAGAAACAGAAGCAGCTTAAAATGAAACATCAGATACCCTCTTCCTACAACTCTTCTTCCACTTCCACCTGAGGTCCCAGTCTTCCTCCACCCCACCCACATCCTGTGTTTTCTTCCTGCTCTCGCCTCCTAGTTCTTGTTCTTTTATGTATTTATTTTGAACCTAAATATTTTTGTTGTTCCAGGGCTGAGGACTGAACCTAGGGCCTCATGCACAGCAAGCAGACATTCTACCACTAAATCACACCCTAAGCTTACTTATTTTTAGATAAAATTCAAAGACTAAAGCAGTGAATTGAAGTACAGATTAATGAATTTCTACATCTGTTTAAGTCTACATAATCTGCCCTGTCTGAATTCAGCAATGGAGAGCCCCAGCAGAAATGAGAGAATAAGGTCACAGTATTTAGTCCCTGGTCGCCCCTCTGCAGGGCCTTGTGCTCACAGGAGGTCAGATTTTCAAAGTGGCCCTTGCAACCCCAAGTACCTAGTAACCAATCCAGCCCCTGGACCACAGAGGTGGTAGAAGCTATCACCAGGCTAACAGACTGCATTAGCCTCCACACTAACCCGCCCATACCTTCGTAAATGGTTCCTTTCTCAGCCAGTCTGCCACCGGCCTCCTGATGAGATCCCATCTAATATATCTGGCATTTAATAAAAGCCTCCTCAGGGAGGGAGTGATGCTGCTTTCTCCTATTATCAAGGCAATCTGCAGGAATGCCTTGTAGTAGGAGATAAAAATGTCAAGTGAATAAAGGGGAACAGAATAAAGCTCAATCACATTTCCTTGATCTTTAAGTGATTTTTTTATTTATGCAAAGTGAGCAAGTTGTCTTTATTTTTAGGTATAAAGAATTTCCATGTATCCAAAATATAACTAGAGAAATTCCTGTCTTAGAAAAGGGTGATAATGTAGCAATTAAAAGTGCAGTCTTCAAAGCCGAAGTGCTACTTATTCGTTGGGTGACTCTGAACAAAAGGCTGAGCTTCACTGCGGCTCTACTTCCTTTGCCACGAAGTAGATCCAAACAGTATTACCTACCCAGGGCTGCCAAGTTGCACAATTCACAGGAATGCCATTTATAAGAACACAAAGAAAGTGGTGTTCTCTAGAGTTGTGCAATGCTATAGTCCCAAAGCTGCCGTTACCAAATGTTATAAAGATAAATGGGGTTAATACACAGGAGGCATCATTTAGTAGGTGGAATTGGGAAACTAGAGCTTTGCAGACTATGGTTAGGAATCTGGATTTGATTCTAGTGACAAACATAAGACGCGGGAGGGACAGTAGCAGACAGAGGCCAGAGCTCCTAGTAATGCCAACCTCCCTCAGGTCGGGATGTTCCACTCCTCTCTGGCACGGCTCACTCCCCTCCTTCCTTCCCGTCTCGTTTGCTCAGAAGGAAGTGACACATACACAACAGACAAGTCCACCTCCCACCCTGCCCTCTACTCCTGGGGTTCTCTCTCCTTTCACCCCACATCTCCTCCACAGCACCTGACTGTCACGTCATGTCTCTGTACTGCCCACTCCACCCCAACTACACGAGGGCTAGGGCTTCTCCTGCCAGGTGGAGATGTTTAGTAACTATAGTAACTATTACTCGCATGAACAGTGACAAGCACAAGGTAAGTACTTAATAAATATTAGCAAAGATGACCAATATCAATCCCACTTAGTCAGATCTTTTTACTAACTTAACCACACATACCTTGAATCATTTCACTGATTTTGTTACAGATTCCTACAGCAAAATCCCTATGGAAAGAAAGAACAGTAAGAATTTTAAAAACCAAAACAACTAAATTTGCTTAAGTTTTCTAAGGAGCTGACACGGAACACAACTGACACAGAAGAAAAGCAATATTCTAAATCCTAACTAATATTCCAAAGGTCAGGTGCTTAAGAGCCCTGATTTGAGAATGCTTCACAGATATCATTTAGTGACACTGAAAGAATCAAGGTCACCATTACCAAATATGATTTCAGATATACTTTCCTTTAAGAAAAGCTTTTAACACACAAGCTATGATCACATAACCAATAAAATCAATTCCTAACATTATGAATTTTAGAAAAAGAGGAGGTACGAAGTAGCAGAAATACTGTAGGAAAAATGAAGAGTCTTATGAAAAGCCAAACTAAAGTTAGCCATGCTTAAATATGAGAAACTTGTATTTTTACTTTTGATTTTATTATAGTATAGAAAAATCACTTGATTTGGAAAGGGTAATGGCAAAAGAACTTGAGATAAACTGTTACACACTGTGGAAGGAAATGATAGTGATAATACGATAAAATGGCTTATTTAGCCAGAAGTAACACATAGACATGAAATATTTCCTTTATGTAGGTCAATGGAAGTCGAAATAAACTATTTTCTGCCATTAAAATAGTATCTGCTATTCAATTTGCCTCACAAGTGAACAGCGGGGTTTTCTGTAGGCCACATAATGTATTAGCTTTTCCCAACCGCTAAGGCAATGCATGCTGTTTCCCAATTGCATTTTTTGCAGTGCTGGGACTAGAACCCCAGGACCTTGTGTGTGCTGGATAAGTGCTCTGCCACTGAGCGACACCCCCAGTTCTTAAGAAATTTCTGAGGTAGTGGGTTTAGTGTATCCCATGTTCTTTGAGATTAATTCCGTTTGCTCTCAACTCTTCTACTACGTTTTATCTTAGATTTTATCTACCATAATTTCTGTAGCCTTACTATGAACCAATATATCATTATTTTGAAAGCTTGTTTTCCTCTTGCTTATTAGAAACATATCAAGTATACTCTGTCTTGCTTTGCAGTTAAAAATTTGAAAATTTTCCACAATTATATACTTTTGCTTCAGCATTTAGCAATATTTCATTTTAAAGCCAATGAAAGTTTATCTGCGTTTTTTTTCTTATACTTAAAGGTGAACTGTTGGTTTGAGAACTCAGAAGACTGGTTTTCTCAGCCAAAGCTGTATTATCTAGATCTAGAGATGCTGAAAGGGATGAAACTGACAGATAAGAGACTTCTCTAATTCACAAAAGGGAAGAATCTATTCTAAATAAAATGGCCAAGCTATAAAGAGAAAAATAAGAATTTGACTAAAGCTATTCCTTGGCCTTATAGATATTAATAATCTAACCTGTTGTGATTTCTACAGCTAAATATTTTCAAATGTAGCAGTATGGTATGAGTTGAGTTGTGGCTTTACCTTAAGACCTAATTTTTTTTTTTTTTTTTTTTTTTTTTTTTTTTT